>WWET01001558.1:297986-319313 GCA_011038615.1 Limnodynastes dumerilii | reverse complement strand
TCCCCACATAAATTACATTTTTTATTTGTGCAGTCGGCAGACCTGTGCCCCAATTCCTGGCACCACGCACACTTGGTTTCTGGGCAGGAGGAGCTCAGGTGCTGTGCCTACCCACATCTGTGGCAGGTTCTTGGCTGCCCTGGAGAAAAACACTGTACTCGGTCCCTTCCAATATGTGTGGCTGAAGGCAGATGCACCAAGCCCAACCCAGAAGTCCTGAGCTTGATTATGGCTGATCAAGCCCCTCCCCATACCCCTCTGGGGCCCAGGACCTTTGTTAGGGGGGTCTCTATATCCACATATTTAGAGACCCAATATGTCAGGTCCCCTTGAGGCAGAGACTCATTCCTGACCATTAGCGTAATCTTAACTTTATCCTGCCTGGTTAAGGACCTGACCGAGAACTGAGCCCAAAAAGGATCTGTTTTTATATTGTCCCATTTTTGTTGAAAACTCAACATGCCTTGTACATTCAAAAAACTGAGGTCGTACTTTGGGGAATTACTGGGATGTATATACGCATATAAATCTCTCACAGAGTACCCCAACTTAAATATATTGTCAATAAATATGTCACAAGAGGGCGGTGGAGAATTTTCCTTCCATTTAAATTGAATCACATTCCTCCTTTTGGGAGGCTGAATGCAGGGCGCATTAATAGGTACTGGTCTCCTACCAGGAGACACAACAGGTGGATTTTTCTGAACAGGGTCAGCAACACTACTTGACATTCTAGCCACACCTACAGGTTCAGTGATCTGATTCAAAGATGTTCCAATTGAAGAGTTTATCGACTAACTGATGCAAGACTACTTACATTGTGGTGTAGCCATCACAACTGGCATCACGCAGGAGAGTAGACAGTACTTCCTTATTCATGCTGTTCAAAAGGGGCTTGAATACATATAGGAGATGTTCCCATTCACTAGAGTTGTAGCTGGACAACTCACTCTTAATAACGGAGAGAGACGAAGACAGGATCTTTTTACCGATATTGATGTTTATAAGACCTGGCTTGTCCATCTAAAGACGCAGGAACAATTCACGGTTTAATACCACACTGGTGCTCATGTCCTATTCAAAGGGAAAAGAAGGGTTGACGTACCGTTGTGAATGAGTTACTGAGAGCGTCCAGGAATGCGTAGACACTCGCAATGTTCATATGCATCAACCTGCCAGCAATTTGGCATCCTAGTTCTTCATTGTTTATCTCATTTATCAGCACTTCCGCCAACTGGTTAGGGTTTAGACTGGAGATTACCACCGCCTAGAAGAGAGGGGTTCCTACATGGTTATTACTGACATGCAGAGGAATATTATGTGTATAGTACAGAGGATTATACTCACAGACTGGAAGAACTTGTTCCACGCAAAAAAATCCATAACATTTAAATACCCAGAAAAACTGCCAAAGTTCATGTCCATCCACTCTTTAGTGGTGTCTGTCATCTGCCCACAACGGACACCTACAACACAGGTTTATTTTATTCCAATATGTTCCTTTTATAAGACACTATGTATAAATATAACAACTTCATTTACATTATGCCATGCCATCAAAAGGAGGTCTTCTGGGGTCCTATGCTCTCTGTGGGTCAGGATCAGAGATGGAGTTTGATACCTTCTACTGGAGGTGACATTTGAGGTGACTGAACAATAGTGCAATGACACTATCAGAACTTTTGGAGCCTCTTTTCAATGACCCACTGACACTATTAGGATTTTTGGGGGGTTGCTGGTTAATTGCACAATGGAATTTGGGGTTCTGGATAACATAGAAACATAGAAAGTGACGGCAGATAAGAGAAACATGGCCCAACCAGTCTGCCCAGTTGTTTATTTTAAACTATACTGACCCTAGACCCTATTTACCCTTAATTTAGTTTAAGATCCTTATATTTATCCCAAGCATGTTTACACTGCTCTACTGTGTTACCCTCTCAGATGGGAGATTATTCCACTTAACTATCACCCTTTCAGTGAAGTCATTTTTCTGCACATTTTCTCTGAATCTACCACCCTCCAGTTTATATTCATGCTCTCCTGTTCTATAACACCTCTTCCTTTGAAAAATGCCCCCTCCTCTAGCCGGTAACAACCCTTGATGTATTTGAAAGCTGCTATCATGTCCCCCCTCTCCCTTCTCTGCTCCAAGCTATACATGTTACTTCCTCTAGTCTTTCTTGGTATGATTTGTT
Source organism: Limnodynastes dumerilii (assembly GCA_011038615.1). Lineage (NCBI taxonomy): Eukaryota > Metazoa > Chordata > Amphibia > Anura > Limnodynastidae > Limnodynastes > Limnodynastes dumerilii. The sequence goes on along the minus strand of WWET01001558.1, from coordinate 317,115 downwards.
ACTATTCATGCCCTTGTGTTCTATTACACCTTTTCTTTTGAATAATGGTACCCTCCTCTAGCTGGTCACAAGCCTTGATGTATTTGAAAGCTGCTATCATGTCCCCCCTCTCCCTTCTCTGCTCCAAGCTATACATGTTTAGTTCCTCTAGCCTTTCTTGCACAGGCCATGCACCATTTTAGTTGCTCTTCTTTGCACAGTCTCTAATGTATTTATGTCTTTCTGGAGATATGGCCTCCAGAACTGATCACAGTATTCTAGGTGAGGTTCTACCAACGATCTATAAAGGCATAAACAGCACCCTTGGAAATGTTAGGGTCACTGAACGGTGGAACACAAATTCTATTGATTAATTTGGGGTCACTAGACAGTGGAACACTGGGCTCTACTTGTCCCGTACAAACAGTCTTATAGTCCGCATATAAGAGTGATTTGATCTCCTATGTCTCTCTCCTCTCATGGGCAGACATTACAGCAGTTACGTGCTGTCATAGACCAGTATTAAGTCTCCTGCGTGGATGCTAGGAAAATTTCAATTGTGTAAGTAGCCTAACATAAGGAAGTATGTATCTGGTCATTAGTACTATTGGCAAATTTTGGGCCTCTGCTATCTGGAACACTAACTTTGAAGGTTCCTGTATAAGGGCAGGCTGATGCCATAGTACAGGTGTGGCCAACCTGTGGCTCTCCAGGTGTTGCGAAACTACAAGTCCCAGCATGCTTTGTCCGGTATCAGCTTTGGGCATGCAGTCAAAGCTTGTCGGGATGCGTAGTTTCAAAACACTTGGAGAGCCACAGGTTGGCCAGGCCTGCCATAGTATAATATGAAGAATACGCTATTACAGTCACATAACTTACCAGTCTGACTGTTTGTAAGGTCAAGCTGACGTTTCATGCATTTTGTGGACACAGCTCTCTTTGTTTCCTCTTGCATGAGACCAAAGACATTATTAAAGCCCTTCACCCTAAAAAAAACAAAAAAAAACCGAGGTGTTCTATTACGTTCAGACACATAAAATGACAAACTCATTGTTTTGCTTTATTATGCAGGTTTTTGGTTTTTTGTTTGTTTTTGTTTTGTTTTTTTAAACAATGCCACAAAGACTTAGTTCATTTAATCCCCCCCCCCTTATTCAGGATATTGGACCAGATCCAGACCTCAGTACGAAAGCGTATTTACGCTACCCACTTTCATAGAATCGCCTTTTTGTATGTACTGCGTGTGCGTGCACCAGATGTTACGCATCGTAACTATGTTCGTACGTACCTTCAGCGTAAATACAAACGAAGGGGCGGGTCATCCATACGACACCTGGAAATACACTTTGTAGGCAGAGGGAGGCATTTAAATTGTACAGTATGGGCTGAGTGCGGCACTTACGCCCTTCCTGACGCTACGTCCGAGCTACGCTTGTTACGCTTGGAAAAGTTAAGGTAGGGTTCTGTGGTCATAAAATAGCTAAATTACGAATGGCCAAGGGGAGTGACCGGGGAAGTGCGTAGTACTTACGATAGCATAAATACGCTACGCAATCATACTTAAAATGGACGTAGGTCTGGATCTGGCCCATTATACTTACAGATCCTCCAACATGACCCCTTTCCATTAGGTAAACAATACTCCGCTACCTGGGCTGAACTGGATTTCATTCATAAACTTAATGTTTGAAAAATATTTTTCCCTTTAACAAAGTTGGTTACCATAGTAACTGACAGTTGTAAGATCAGGAGCGAATAATATTATACCTAATGGAATGGGTCACGTTGGGGGGTTGGTACTTAGAGATGAAAAACATAAGGAAACCCTTCACTTCCTTTCACAATCTTTACTCAGCAGGTAAAGACTAACCCCACACAGCTGCATTATATTGCATTGGTTGTTAGGGGTCTATTTGCTTAGCACATGATACTGAAGTTCAAGCCATCGTGATGATCCTACAGGCTGAATCTTTGAGATATAGAAAACTTACTTGTCCTACGATCCTCAATGGAGCTGTCGGGTGAAGGTCCTGGCTTCAATGGGGAAGGAATCCATAGCTGCTCAGTGGGAATGTTACATTTTTAACAAAAGGTGCAACCTAAACAGTTCCCCACTTTCTCTGGACCTTGCTGTCTCCATACACAACAACGAGGGTGAAAGAAATTGAGCCCAGTGCAGGAACCATCGGTGTTATCACCAGTGCTGGGTATCTTCATAATTATATTATGATTTGCACACAATTATAAGGTGGTCTGCAGTAAGCCTCCCTTACTTTCACTCATTTGTACCCCTGTTTCCTAGACATGTATAGTACACAAAATCCAAAATCACACCACATCAACGGCATCGCTCTCACTCTCAACTGTGGGTTCGGGTCCGAAGGCCCTGAGACTTGTGGGGAAAAAGTTTACATGCTGCCATGACAACTCAGTAAATAGACATACTTACAGTTCATGATAAGAGCTACAAGACAGAGGAAGAGGGATGGACTCCAGTTGTGTTTCATTGACAGCAAACAAGACATTCACCATATAACCTTGAGTCCACACTTTCCAGTCTTCATCTTTAAAAACACCATAGTCGTTTTTGATAACGTCAAAGCATTTAGCTGCGATAATGTCCACAACCGGACTATTTTTTAGATCCTCCTAGAATAAATAAATCACACATTTATTAAACTCAGAAGACAGTAAGTCAGGTAAATCAACACCAATTAACCTCCCCCTTCCTTCCATCCTTCCTGTATTCCGCACACCTTAGGCCTTCATTCCCCTTCTTGCTGGTTGAAAGCACCTGCACTAGGAGTTTATATTTTAGGTGATCTGTAGCATTATGGACCTATTTTTTTATTTAGGAAAAAACTTACCGGAGCCTTTGAGTTTAATTTGACCAGAAATTCTTTCATTTTCTCACTGGTGTCTAAGTTCACCAAAACAGTACTCATGGCGCCCTTGTCCTTCAAAACCCCATTTTCCAGGACATAGTCAGCCACCTGCCCACCAGTGAACTTTCCTAGACACTCCATCTAGTGAATGAAATGGAAAATACAATGGAAGAGGGTGATATGTTGTATAGGAAACATGCATTGGTGTTTTGTTTAGCCTAAATGTGCAATGGCAAATACAGATGAGAGAAACTAAGGATTTACCACATTGAAGTTGGGGTTTGCGGTCTTGAAGTCTGCAAGAGAAGCGTATATACTAAAGTTTCCAAAGAACGTCTTTATCCACTCACTGCTATTTCCAGAATCGGTCCCACAAGCAGAGCCTGTAAATCAGAAGAGATAATAGTTGGAGAGGTAGTATACTAAAAGAACATTTCATTGCTTGGTTCGGCTGTTGAACTTCATGGTGGACACTCCATGACGACTACAGTTGGGTTCTATAACTAAATGCTGTTGAGGCCTCACGGTGGAGCTTGATAATGTGAGTCATTTGATTAAGTCCCACAGTCTATTTAATAGGTTTTCCATCATACACAATCACATGGAAGAAAAGAATTAACCCAACTCCCCTACCACTCTCCATTAGGTACAAAAGTTCTTGGGATAAGGACCATTTTTAAGAGTGCATCTATCCATTAGCCAGTAAATGTCTTCTTCCCCTTAAAGCTTCTTGCATTTGATTCCCAGGGTTGAGTTACAAACATATAGGGTGGTTTCTGCTATGTCATACATGAACATTGGAAAGAGGTATGGGAGAAGCCATAAAACTTCCTGGTCCAGATTTACTAAGCTGCGGGTTTGGAAAAGTGGAGATGTTGCCCATAGTAACCAATCAGATTCTAGCTGACATCTCTAGTATGTCATAGTTAGAGCTAGAATCTGATTGGTTGCTATAGGTAACATCTCCACTTATCCAAACCCGCAGCTTAGCAAATCTGGCCCCCTAAATCCTAATCAACACTGGAACAGTCCAAGGTCCAGATTTACTAAGATGCGGGTTTGGAAAAGTCGAGATGTTGCCCATAATAACCAATCAGATTCTAGCTCTCACTTTCCTATTTCATACTAAAGAATGTCAGCTAGAATCTGATTGGTTGGCCCCAAACGGGTATTTTGTTTATACCCAGACCGGGGATTGTGCTGCTCATGTACCAGATGGAGGTGGGTGTGTTACATCCCTGTCACTTGCGTGTCCAGAATCCTACAATGTGGAACTTCTGATCTCCATCCCCAGCCCTTTGTTACCATGTCTATCCCGGTCTCCATTAATTGAGAATGACTAAAAGCAGCAATTAAATGTGAAAAAAGTACAGGATTCCTGTTGCTTTCCTATAGGAACATATTCAGCGCATTTTAACTACCAGTGAACCCAATGTGTATTTTCACTTATGTGTGACAAACAAAATGCATCACCGGCAGACAACGTTACTAAAGCTGGGTACACATCTATCCAATTACTGGCAGCACGGTGGCTCAGTAAGTAGCACTTGTGTCTCACAGCGCTGAAGTCATGAGTTCCATTCCCAGACTAGGCCTTATCTGTGTGGAGTTTGTATGTTCTCCATGTGTCTGTGTGGGTTTCCTCCGGGTGCTCTGGTTTACTCCCTCACTCCAAAAACATACTGGTAGGTGAATGACTAAATTAACGTGTGTGTATTAGGGATCTTAGTATGTAGCTCCAATGGGACAGGGACTGATGTGAAGGTTAAATATTCTCTATAAAGCGCTGTGTAATCTGATAGCACTATATAACGACCTAAATAGATAATAAATTATCAGGTCCATCAAACGCTCCCATGATATTGGTTTGTTGTGATGAAACAGGTCGTAACAGGATTTGATTGTATTCCTAAAAATCTCGATGTGTACGCACAAACTGTCCGACTCCTCTGGCATCTCCTGTGCAGTATAGACAGATATCTGTACAGTGTGTGTGTGTGGAGTCATGATTGTTTCAGCAGATGATTAGGAGAGATGATGATTGAGCTGCTGGTAAATTGGTATAGTGTGTACACAGGAATCAGCACTCACAGTCGTCAGTGCATCTGAAGAAGCCATCGCATCACATGTCTGATTGTATAGGTATACACCCAGCTTTACACATGATTTTGCTTTTGCCGTTACCTGATGTTGCTACAACTTGCTCATTGTATTCTTTTATCTTCTTATACACGGCCGCCTTTACCTCCTCGTTTAGTTTATCAATTCCGTTACTTAGAGCTTCAACACTGCAATAGAAACGTTCATTACCGTGGACACCCATTGTTTCCACATGATCCATTGTCTATATACAACAAAGTATAACAGGGGATGCCTAGAGCTACAATATTACACAGATAGAGCTAAAGACCGTATACAGACCTAATAACCTTAGTTGACTTAAGCGTTGGGCATAAGATGGCCTTAACGGTAGCACTGCGCATGTACACGGCAGATATTGGCATCGGATCTCTGTGCATTCAGAATACTGCCTGACATGACGTAACATCCCAACGCACAAGCAACTGTACGCTCTGTCGGCGGGAGGGAGGCACGGAAATTGTACAGTAGGGGAAGGGTTAAGCACAGAGATCCAAGTGAGGGGGGGGGGTATTGGACCCGTAAGTCAGCTAAAATCCGTACGTGAGAGCAGGGTCGCCATCAGGGGGGGGGGGCAGGGGGCGGGGGGGGGGAGCATCCAGGACTACTGTCTCGGGCCCCGAAGCTGATGGGGCCCACAGATACTAACTATAGAGAGCGGATTTACAGATCCGTATTTACTACATGTACGTTTTTACACACTCATGAAGCAAGGCAACACCCATGACACTACCTTCGCCCGGATGTGCTTCCGGTGACTTCCACCTCCATGGGGCACCCTTATCTCTACGTGTGTACTTACTCGCGCATGTTACTTGCGTACGTGCGTATTTATCTAACCGCTCCCTTAAATGCCCATTTAAATGCCTCTCCCCGCCCACTTTCACGTAACTTCTACCGTACGGGCAAAAACCACGCCCCTCCATACGTATGCCCCTAGGTGCGATTCACAAGTCCGTGCCGAAAGTACTTACGTGCGTAGATACTACGTAATGCGCGTGGAAAAAGTTACTATGCATGCGCAGATCATCCGCTCCTAAAAATACGCACGCAACCCCACGCAAAAACGTATCTGTGAATACGGCCCTTAATCTTCATACCTAAAAGATAAGTAGATTGCGTAAATGACCTAAGCATGCATAGTAGGTCATTTTCTAAAGGACCGCACTTCAATAGCCGCCGCCTCCTAAGTGTTAATTAGGTCATCTGTGCGTGTGGAAATCTCTCCTAGGTCTGGGCACAGTCCTAAGCAATCGTCAACAATTACTAACAAGTCATGTGGTATTAGGAAACTACGTAGCTTCTGTAATAGCTACCTAGTATACTATAACTTTCTTTTAAAGACTTGAATGAAGGTCATACTGGGCCTTTATGCCAGGTACATGCATTTGTTTCTCACTAATACCTAAGTGAACACCTGCTGATCATCCACTTAGATACCTAACGGTCCTACTTCAAAGAACCCGCTAAAACCTCCTACCATCTACTCGTGGTTTGACATTGAGAGAGCTCCACCACTAAACTCTGCGGTTACCATTATCCTAACCTCAGACCCTGGACCGCTGCTTCCTGTGGAAGGAGACAGCGTCGACCGGGTCTGCATCAGGACAGAGCACGCAACAAGCGGCATCTCACAGAGGACCAATAGCAGTAACTATCAACATTCACATTTCGGATCTTGTACTGCACTAACAGCTCTGCAGAGGTCTCATTGTAACATTCAATTTATTTGCTACAATTTAATTGCTACATTTGGCCACAAACCATTTATCTACTCAAGCAATAACGTTACAAAGGATCCATCGTATCCAGCAATTATAATAAGGACTCATTGTATTCACTTTTCCCAATATTGGACAAAGAGACAATAACACACTGTCACAAGTGTATACAGACATTGGGGCAGATCCTGAACTACGCATTTCCGCGAATTTACGTGTGGCGGACACGTAAATTCGCAGATTTGTACGCACTGCGCATGCGCACCGCAGAAAATACGCACATTCACGTAGCGTATTTTCAAACGTATGGAGAATTCACGTATTGCTAACGTAAATACTTACGTGTGGGCGTGCCAAATTTACGTTAGTGACAAATACGTGCGTTTTACGTGAAGTAGGTGGGGGGTGGTATTTAAAGTGTACAGTATGGGCGTGCTAAGCTGCGTACGTTCGCGTAGTCTGTACGCCCGTTAGCGGACGTATTCTGTTACGTTAGGAAAAGTTAAGGTAGGGTTTGGGTTGCGTAATTTGAGAAAATACGTCCGTGCAAGGGGTGTGCCGTGGGGAGTGTATTGACCTTACGTGTACGAAAATACGCACCGCTAAAATACGTACGCACACACGTAGTTCAGGATCTACCCCATTATCTTATCATCCATCTACTATTACTATTTTTAATGTATAGACTTCCTTTTTTATGCATTGGATATATGTTTTTTAAGTGACATTTTTAAGGGATATTGCTTATTGCATTTAATAAATTGTATTTGATATATTATCCATCAATTTCCTTGTTTCATACATTCAGCCATCCTGCTTATTTATAAATACACTTTTTACAGCAGATCAGATTCAGGTTTTAGCGCAGGTTCACTGGCATATATTATACCAGTATTGTTTCTTTTTGGGTCTTTATGCCTGTCCCAGATTTTTTGTTTACAAAATGGATATTATTTTTATATTATAGAATCTGCTAGTATCAGTCAACACTTCCAACCAATAATATATGATCATTCGTTATTTAGGAGTACACAAAAGCAATTCCCCTCTTACAGGCTGCAGTTTCATGTTGATACCACTTACAAATAGCTTTGGGAGGAACAATCAATGTTCGATGAGATAGAGCTAATAAATTCAGCAGAGAAACTTCGGGTCAGCAGATTACAGTTTTCCATAAACCACTTGAAGTCTTTTACGGTGAGTAAGTTGTCAGACATCTCGGCCATGATGGTTTGTAACAGTAATGCCTCAATGTTGGTATCCGGTAGGCTTTTTATATTTTTCTACCAAGGGGAAGGCAAAGAGAGTTATGCTATAAAATGTTCTTATTCAGTTGTTATTTCAAAATTGGCTACTTCGTTGTCTTATCGTTCTGTGCCAGGAGGAAAACATCATGGGCCTATTTTACTAAGCTGCTTGTTTGGAAAAGTGGAGAAGTTGCCCATAGCAACCAATCAGATTCCAGCTGACACTCTCTAGTATGTAATAGGAGAGTGAGAGCTAGAATCTGATTGGTAACTATAGGCAACATCTCCACTTTTCCAAATCCCTAGTTTAGTAAATCTGGCCCCGTGAATTCCTTTCACTATAGCCTGCATTAGAAGACTAAATTAGTAGTTTTATTTTTTTTATGTTTCTTTTAAGTTGTAGACTCATCCACTGAAATTTTACTAGTACCTATTGCAAGCATGATATATATAACACCAGCTATAGTTGGTTGCTGTGTGCTGCAGAGTCAGTTTAGTTCTAGTAAAAGCTGGTGAAGGGTTCCTGGAGTTGTGGGAAGGTGAGAGTGGACGGGCTCCACCCACCAGATGGCAGCAGCACATAAAAGAGGTGTTTACAAAGGACGTCAGGCTAACAGGCTGCGTCTCTCATCCTGTATCTCTCAGACAGGAGGCCTCTTGGGAGATACACAAAAGCTGGGTGGCTTTGTTGTGAGTGGGACAAAAAGTCCTACCATGATTGTTAGGGACTATCCTGATTTACAGTTAGTGATCAGAGAAGCCAGGCTTTATTTTGTTTATTCTACTTTGATACATTGCCTGCTGTCTAAATAAAACACACTGGCCCAATTCCAGATTTGTGTCTGACACCTGAAGCTGTTTCCAGTAGTCAGATGTTTTTTCTGGCACTGGGCATGTCAGATGCTACACAATGGATCTCCTAGCTTATGGAACTTACACGTCTTATCCCTGCAGGGGGGAGGCGGAGATATGTATGCCGATGGTGGAGAGTGGGCGGCAGTATGCACTTCTGCATGCGTCAGCACTCGGGCAAATGCAGATCCGTGCAGAGAATTTAGGGTAGGGTTCTGGAACTCTGTACGTGAACATACACGGAGGTCTGGATTGCGTTATGTGCACAAAATACTGGACTGCTGTGCTGTTACCTGTATGCTATATAGGAGAAAGTGCCTCCGGTTACACTAGGAAAAGCAATGTTAGCCTGTCTTTCAATTACAGTATATAGCTACTGGAAAAGCCCACTATGCATGGTGTGTAATGCCATATAGATTGGACCTACTTACTGGGGAAAGTGATAGGGACATTTTGAGTACAGTAAAAGAGTGATTACTCACCATTTAGTTTTAAGACTCCTGCTAAGGACAATCAATATGAGGGTTTTCATAGACACAGTGGGAGCTTCCAGGCACTGAGGTTTCCGACAAGAAGCGCCATGGAGTGTAAAGGTGTATGTGGCTATATCTGCATATACACAGACATCAATGTATATCGGAAGCACTCACCTTTTTAGCCACCCTGGTACATTCCGTCATGAACGCATTGATGTCCGGGAAGTCTCGCTTTCCCAGTTCTGCCATGATCTGGACTGCTTTCGGCAATTCTCGGTACGCCGTGGTGTTCATAAACAGGCTGCCCATATGTGAACCAGTAAGAATCCTCAAGACGACATACTAGGAGACAGAAAAATCAGGTCAGTGACGCCCATGACTGACTGACAGTGCAGCTTATTGTACCTGTTATTAGTGAATGACGGGCCGTATGCAGAGTTTTCCGATACGCGATCTTTATGACCGCAAATACGCAATCTACGTAACAAGTAACGTAGATTACATTACAGAATTACTGTACATGCGTAGTAGAGCATATCGGAAAACTCTGCATATGGCCCGACATCATGTAAAATATAGGGGGGAGAGTTGCTGTTAACTTTACTTAATTTACATTTATTGCAGATCATTTTTCAGAGCAAACCTTTTTATGTCTTTGTAACACAGATGCCAACCTTTCCAACTGGTCCAGTAATCCATTACCCCTTCCTATGTCTAGTATACAAGAGGAGGGCATAGCACCTCTTTCCACCTGGCAGAGAGCAGTGTACTCCAGAGATGGCAATAACTGTTCACAGCTTACACTTGTGATAAAGTGGGACATATGCCACATCTTTGCTACCTAGACAAAGGTAAGATTCCCCAGAGTCTGCAGACACAGACTTCGGACCGTATTCACTGATCCGTTTTCACGTGAAGTTGCGTGCGTATTTTTAGGATTGGGTGAACTGCGCTGTTTACGTTGAATTTACGCACGGAAGTCCATTAGGCACGTACTTGGGAATCGCACTTGGGGACATACGTGTGGAGGGGCATGTTTGAAATCCGTACGTTCAAAGTTGCGTGACGCAGGGCAGGGTGATGCATTTAAATGGACATTTGAGGGCGCGGTTAGATGGATACGCACGTTCGTACCTAAACGTACGCCCGTAACTACACACGTAGACATAAGGGTGCCCTATGGCACTCGTAATTCACCGACAACCTGTCAGTGTGAGGGGCGGGTCATGGGTGTTGGCGGGTGTTGGCTTGCAATGTGCGTGCGTATAATTGCGAACTTTTTAAAAAACGGATCTCTGAATATGGCCCTTCTTGCTTAATTGTAGTGTTGTAGTGATGGGGAGGGGAATAAACAGGCTGAATTACATGTCTAGTCAGAGCTAGGGTGGCCTGGTGTCATCCTGACAAGATTGTGGCAAAAGTTTTTTAAAGCAAGAATCTGTCTCATCTGTCAGTTTTCAGTATCACAACCCATATATTATTGGAGCTACCCTATGGTGTGGGGGACCTCCGCTTCCCTCTGGTATGGGATAAAAGCACAGGAGGGTGAATTAAGGAGCTGTATGGGGTAAAGAATTATAGCAAAGGGCTGTGGGGGGAGAAATTCATTACATATTATATTTAGCTTTTGTTTGAATTTTGGCATTAGTTGCCGCATCATATAAATAAAATTGATTTTGAACCCATGAAACTACATCAGTACTGCATATTAGGAAAATCATTATTGTTGCCTGTGCATATTGCAGTCATATGTAGCCTTTAACACTCATGTTATGAAACTCACAGCATGTTCCAACTAGGTATAGCTGTCACCTTGCACTTGTAGTATTACAGCACTTGGGGCCTCATTTACTAAGCTGAAAGAGATGAGAGTTATGAAAGAGGTTAGAGTTTGCCCATAGCAATCAAACAGATTCTAGCTGACGTTCTCTAGAATGCAATAGTTAAATAAGATCTAGAATCTGATTATTTGCTATGGTCAAACGCTCACCTCATTCCAAACTCTCACCTCTTTCAGCTTAGTAAATGAGAACCCTAGAGTGATACAGAATGTCTGTGCCTATTACATTGTAGTTATAGGTGACCTACCGCATCAAAATTGCTGTAAAAATGTTGTATTTCATACAACGAGGCAAAACTGTAGAATTCATAGAAAATGTTCTTCAAGTAACTTTCACTGTCAGTGTATAGGCTGCTACAGACATCTGTGGAAATTAGGAAAAAGATGTTGGATTAGTCTGTTTTTATGATTTAATATAAGATTGTCAAATTAAACAACAATAATAGGCACAATATAGTGTTTTACCTGAGGAGCCATCATAGTTGTAGTTTAAGTAGTTCAGCATTGTATCAAACACCGAAGCTACAATGTCATCAGACAACTGATCGATAACACTGCCAAATGCACCAAATCTGCGGAATAGGATGATTAATAAACATTTTATTATATGCCTTTATCTAGGCAAGAGTTGATCTTAGTTTTTATTAAATGGCCTTATCCAGGCTGCAGTTGGTCTTCATTTTTATTATGTGGCCTTATGTTATGACGTCCTGAATTGTTGTACCTGTAGCTGAAGCCCACTTTCTAAGTTACTGCAACTGAATCTCTGGGCAACAGATAAAAGAAGGCACAAATGTACTGCACATGGTAATAAGTCATGCCTGCGTTTAATCACAGCCCAGGTGTTAGAATTGTTATGCCCCTTAAATCCAGATGTGACGTGATGCATTCTAAGCAGGTAACACAGATGCATGCTTATACATAGAACAGAAATTATTCTGCACTCCAGGCTCAATTACAACATGGGAAATTCAGAACTGTGCATTTGGACCTTTAATAGGAACTGTCATAATGTGACCTTGTTCGCTGTCATCTAAAATACAGAGACCAGACAGCGTGAGTGAAGTTTGAGACCCTCAGATATGCACCTGGGATTCATGGCTTCTTTGATTTCAGTGTGGTGTGTTATAGCTCAGAGTTGCCAACTCTCCCGGAATTACCGAGAGACTCCCGAAATTCAGGATCCCAGAGAGCTGACAAATCTCTCACATGAGAGGCTGGGGGGCCTTAGTTTTACTAGGGATGGGCGGGACTTGATGACATGATTTTCATCACTAAGCACTGCCCACCCCCTGGAACACTATGAATTAAGGTATTACCGGAAAGGGGGCGGGGCAAAAAGACATGATAGAAATTGCATAAAATTGGAGTTAAACAAAATATGCATAAAACACTGGACGAGGCAAGAGTAGGTTTCGATCAGAGAGCATCATTACATCGAAACGCGTCTTTTGCATTCAGTAGTACATGGCTGAATTGCAGAATGTACTATAGTAGGAGCTTTTAGTAAGCAGTGATAGTGGTCTCATTACTTTGTATTGTGAAATGCGTCTTTTGTTCTCAGTAGTACATGCCTGAATTGCAGAATGTACTATAGTAGGAGCTTTTAGTAAGCAGTGATAAGTGGCCTCATTACTTGTAAAGCGCGTCTCTTGTTTTCAGTAGTACATGCCTGAATTGCAGCATGTACTATAGTAGGAGTTTTAATTAAGCATTGACAGTGGTTTCATCACTTTGTATTGTGAAAATGCATCTTTAGTTTTCAGTAGTACATGCCTGAATTGCAGCATGTATTATAGTAGTAGCTTTTACTAAGCATTTGGAGACCAATATTTACTGTACAATACTGGACTGATACTGGTCTCATCATTCTCTATGGTGAAACACGTCTTTGGTATTCAGTAAGATGTGCCTGAATTGCACTATGTACTGGACTAGGAGCAATAAGTGTGCATGTAGAGGCCAACATTTTCTATGATGACAGAGGTTCTGCAACACTGGACTGATACTTACATATTATGGTAGACATTACAGCTAAGTCCCAGTGGGATTTTTTGAAGTAATTCTTTAGTAATCCCAATAAGGATGTACTGGTATCTTTGCTGAAACATTGAAATCTGGAGATCCTGAGAATTTAAGTTGCTTAACAGGATTGTAAAGAAGAAAGTCATGCAGTATTCAGTCATGTTGGGTGTCAATAGCTTGACATTGGCCTGTAAAAGAAGAGATCTGCCGTGAGATGAAGTGGCTTCTTGCCAGGAAACGCAGGTTTTACTCTATGTGCATTTTTCACTTGACTTTTATAATCCGCATTTGCTGGGACCTATAGTGCACCTATGAGACTTTGCATTGCACTTTAAATTTGTCCTATAATAACCTAACTCTATCTCTCGAGTGAGGATCGATACCACCACTAAAGACCCCTCAGGCCGAGTGGGATACACCTGGCCAGTAACGGCTACTATTTCTATTCTCCACACCAGCACGGCATTCCACAGAAGGAGAACTTTCACCACTTAAGAGAAGACCTATACGGTCTGACCTCCGTACAACGGAAGCACCTGTACTCCATTAACTCCCTTTGGGGAATAATTCTATCTGTCTCCCGACAGACCACCTACTAGTAAGCGAGATATACCTGCTCTTCTCCCTGGGACTTCCACCCCTCTGGGAATCGGATTGCATCTGTCCGTGAGTTTTGCGTGTGTCGATGTCCGGAGCCGTGGCTGCCTGCTGTGGTTTGTGATTCTGCCCGTATTACTATCCGCCTGGCTGTTCCCATAAGTGGTGTCTAACTTTTTCTCCTCACCAAGAAGACTATATTGCACCTATTTTTTGGACCCTGGCTGGCTTCTGCGGACGTGCAGCACCAGCGGGTAAGTCCCCAGCTTTTTTAACTTCAATTTTTGGTCTTATAGCCGCACTACTAATTTTTACAATTGCCTAGTGACCTTTCACTTACATTTCTTTGATTGTTCTGTAAGAACCATGGGGTAGATCCAGAACTAGGTCCGTCTTCCATAGACGGACGTAATTCAATTAACAATAGCTACTGCGCATGCGTAGTAGCTATTGTACGTAATCTGTGTTTTGTTTCGATACATAGATTGCGTATATGCGGTCTTTTAGACAGGCACCATCCAATTGACTACCAACCAATACAAAAAACATTCTATTTACCACCACCAAATCAGAGATCAACCTAGTGACTGTCACCCAACATAGAGAGCATTCGAATGACCACCACCCAAACCACGCAAGCATCACAATGACCAATACAGAGTGAGCATTGTGATCACTGCCACCCAATACAAAAAAAGTGTCAAGAGTAGTTCTCTCCAAGCAAAATGTTTGCCACTCTTGGCCTCAATCTGCTTGCACTAGCTGTAATTGTTACGCTCCACAATGCTAAATATGAAAAATCTAAAGGTTACCTGTTTGTTAGCGGCATTGAATGCATCCATAAACAAGTTCATGTTTCTTACAGACACCATACCATTCATGTCCTTCAGAGATTCCAGTACGGTCATTGTCGTGTTAATGTCTTTCAGACCCCCAAAATCAAAAAGGTACTCAACTTTTTGGGATACACTGGTTTTGGCCATAATAGAGATCTGGGGATATAGAGATATATAAATATATTGGCTTCTAATCCATAGATTCAATTAAAGAATAATCTATCTACTTACACTTTTTTATTTCTTTATCAAGGATAAATCAGTGTTACCATTAAGTATCTGCTTGGATGATGGGCTCAGGGAGACAGGCAGCAAGTACAACACAATAGAAAGACGTTGAGAGAGTTTGGAGAGCTTCTTACTTATGGGAGACTAAGTTATGTGGAGGACGAATCAACTCAATCTAGTGTGGGACATGGTGGAAACACAGTGCCACCGTTTCTTGTTTCAGAATTTACAAATTTTCCATGGTTTTAATTGTATGCTTTATATACGCCCACTGTGAAGCCTTCAGTTGCTTCCACTAGTTTCAGTGTTTAGTTGTCTGTTATAGCTTGTAACACTCTCTTCTTTTAACTCAATAACAGAGATGCCAACGTTCATGGATTCCTTAGGGTCCAGATCAGGGCTGGAAGTGAGGGGGTATACGGGGGTATGCCATAACGCACCACTTCTACATCTCCATACCACCACTTCTACATCTCCATACCTCTACTTCTACATCTCCATACCATAATTTCCACATCTCCATAACACCACTTCTACATCTCCATACCACCACTTCTAAATCTCAATACCATCATTTCCACATCTCCATACCACCACTTCTACATCTCCATACCACCACTTCTACATCTCCATACCATCATTTCCACATCTCCATACCACCACTTCTACATCTCCATACCACCACTTCTATATCTCCATACCACCACTTCTACATCTCCATACCATCATTTCCACATCTCCATACCGCCACTTCTTAATTTCCATACCGCCACTTCTTAATTTCCATACCGCCACTTCTTAATTTCCATACCGCCACTTCTTAATTTCCATAACGCCACTTCTTAATTTTCGTACCGCCACTTCTAAATTTCCGTACCGCCACTTCTAAATTTGCTTGCCACCACTTCTAAATTTCCATACCGCCACTTCTAAATTTCCATACCGCCACTTTTTAATTTCCATACTGCCAACTCTTAATCTCCATATTGCCATTTCTAAATTTCCATACCGCTACTTCGTAATTTCCATACCGCCACTTCTAAATCTCCATACCGCCATTTCTAAATTTCCATACTGCCACTTCTAAATTTCCATACCGCCACTTCTAAATCTCCATACCGCCATTTCTAAATTTTCATACCGCCACTTCTAAATTTCCATACAGCCACTTCTAAATTTCCATACCGCCACTTCTAAATTTCCATACCGCCACTTCTAAATTTCCATATCGCCACTTCTAAATTTCCATACCGCCACTTCTTAGTTTTCACTCCAACCACTGGTCTAGATGCTGAGACACCAGATAGAAGGGAAGGATGCCATGAATCATTTCAAAACATCCTTCCCTTTTATCATTTTCTGCACGCACAAAGGTCTGTCGGAATCCCTCGTCACTCCCCTCTCTCTTGTGGATATGGACACTGCCATAACCTTACCTTAAAAGTCCCATACAGATCAGCAGTTCATACAACCCCTGATCTACATGTAGCTCTAAAACCGAGAATGTTCCCTCCTGCACATCTTATGGACAGAGGGCAGTAGGCAGAAGTTACAGGTCTGGATGGGTATACAGAGAGTTGTAGAGTGGGAATGCCCATACCGTGAACTGACTAAGAGGGACCACCCACTTATGACCTCAGCCCCGCCCCTCTGTCAGGACTGTAATCCATCATAAGTTAGCATGCTCAGTAAAAGAAAATCACCGCCCTATGATGGAAGCAGGCGGAAGATGAAGGAAAATAAGAAGACTGAATCTGCTCTGCTGAAAATGCAGATCTACCCAGTTGACATTTACCTTCTATAAATGAAATGTCACGGACTTACCACATTAAGGTCCGGGTATAATTGATACACCTCTGACAGCTTTATGTTCCCAAAGAAGCGTTTCATAGTCATATCCACCAACATGGAAGAATCAGCAGATAAGTTCCTGCATCCTGGAAGATAAGTACGTAGGATTAAATACTCAATGCTTTCCTGTTTTTAAATCCCAACTTTTGCATTCCCGCTTGTAAGAATACTAATCTTCCATGCAATCCTATCCCTGGCAACACATAGAAGATAAAAAAAATGGCTCTGACCAGTAGCTAATGGCATAGAAACTGATTGTGTAAAGAACAGGTGGACGGAGGAGAAACTCTGGGCATATAAAAATAAATTACCATTGAGATTTGAGCTCATGAGATGGCCAGTAATCCAGGTGGCAATGTCATTTTTGGTTGTCTCAGGCATCTCATCAAATCCTTTGTCCAGCTGAGCCACACTGCAAAATAAGTAAGAGTCAGGGAAGAACTCAGTAGAAAAGTTGCTATTACAGTTATGTCTGCAGTAAGACAGTCCTGACCAACCTGATGCTATCTAGGTGCTGTGAAGATCCTCACAACTCTAAAAGCCCAGACATCACTAGATGCTAGGAGTGCATGATAAGACTTTAAGCTGCACAACATTTGACCAAGCAGTACTAGGGCAATGATTTTCAAACTTTTGGGCCTTAGTTATCCTTTGTTAGTGTGCTATGTATCTCCACTTATCTTTTATGCTGCCCCCATTTACTTATAATTGGACCCTTATGGCCAAGCAAGCTGTGGGTTTGGAAAAGTGAAGATGTTGCCTAATGCAACCAATCAGATTATAGCTCTTTCTTTCTTTTGACATACTAGAGAATGCCAGCTAGAATCTGATTGGTTACTATGGCCAACATCTCCCCTTTTCCAAACCCGCAGCTTAGTAAATCTGGCCCTTAGTCTGAAATCCATTTAAGTTTGGTGCAGTTGGTGCATTTGTAAATACCAGTTACCCCTGTGAAATAAGGACAAACTTGGCCATCCCATTCGATCACCATTACCCTTTTCTCAATATTTTTATTTAACTCTGTTACTCCCTTAACCCCTGTTCTGGCCATAGTTCCTTGGAGAATGTTTACACATCTGTTCAGATCCCTGTCCCCTTCCTCTTGTATTCTTAAAAATTATTATCATGAAGCTACATTACATTCTATACTTTTCTTTACATCTTTTGCAAATTATCTATTTTCAAAATGTCCTTCAGCTCACAATATTGTTTATAAAATATGACCTCTGATGTCTAATATCACTCTGATTAAAATTCAAGACCTGGTTGGTGTTACTATAGCTGGGCTCAGATAAAGCTTTCTCTGCCATGATACTTATTTTGCAACATAGTGGAGAAGCAAGATTGCAGCCCATTAGTACATCATTAAAACTTTGTTTCTTTACCATTTAGCAGATGCTGGATTCCTGCAGAGATCAGACAATGGAGTTGACATCGCCCATTCAATTCACAGGATGAGTCATACACTCGTTCTGTAGGACATTGTATTGGTGATGTCAGCTCCATTGTCTGATCTCTGCAGGAAGCCATTAGCTGCTAATTGGTAAGTAAACAACATTTTTATTATTTTTGAAGCCCTATTCAACTTTCCCCTAAAAGTGGGCCCACCATGCATGCAATTTTCCACCATTTGTGGAAGACTTTTAACTGTTTTTGGGATAGGTTTAAGTGGGCACAACCGTATCTTCTTTCAACCTTGCCTGGTTACCCTGCATAGACAGTGGTCCGCATACCACCGTTGCTTGGTGTATTACTATTTGATAACCTCTATTCTACCAAATTATTTTTTTCTTTTTATATTTAAATGATTTTTAAAATGTGTATGTTTTCAGGAACATTTGGTCTGAATCCCAGCTTCCTTTGCATTCTGTAACCTTTTAATGATGGTGGCCTACAAAATGCAAAACAAAATAAGACAGATTTGCTTAATAGACCACACTTCTGGTCTATTCATAAATTAGATAATAATATATTTATTTATTGCACATTAAAAATAATCAGGGTAAATCAAGAAATATTTCTAGAAAGAAATAAACATTACATTAAAATAGCAAAAACATTAAAGTGTAAATGTAAAACTATTTATTTTTCCACTTGCTAATGTTTTCACCATTTTAGTGGAGGGTTTTTTTCTTCTTGTGGCCTAGAAATATTTCTTGTTTTACTGTGGTTGTTTTAATGGTTATATAATAATTTCTGAATAGACCTGGAGTTTACTTGATCAGCTCTGTCTTTTTTTTTATTTTTTTATTCCATTTAAATTAGCTGAGGAATGGCACCCATGGGGTTCAGATAAAACTTTCCCATCTAAGATGGTCATTTTGTGAGATTGCAGACCAGTAGTAAATCCTTAAAACTTAGTTTTTCTACCTTTTAGCAGGTGTTGGCTCCTGCGGAAATCAGACAATGGAGATGACATGATCCATTCAATTCACAGGATGAGCCATACACTC
>WWET01001558.1:284913-297953 GCA_011038615.1 Limnodynastes dumerilii | reverse complement strand
TTAGGACACTGAATGGGCAATGTCGGCTCCATTGTCTGATTTCTGCAGGGAACCATCAGCTGCTAACTGGCAAGTAAACAAAGGTTTAATGGTTTCTTAAGCCCTATTCAACTTTCCCCAGCAGGTGGGCCTGTCGTCATGCATGGCAGAATTTTCCCTGATTTTGAGAAAGGTTTATCTGAACACAACTGTAGGTCTAGCAAATCCAGAGTTAAGATATACAAAAATTGTAAGAGTGTAGAATTGTCCTACAAAGCATGAAAGGAAAAAGGGTGGAAAAGATTGATGATAAGTCAAAAATTCCCATAGGACAAAGAGAAATATGGACATAACCAAGTCAGAAAAAAGGACAGTCAATGATATATCAAACATAACAAAAATCAATCATGGGTTGAAAATCTCTCTCCCTCTCTCTTTCTTTATCTCTCTCTCTCTCTCTCTCTCTCTCTCTTGTACCACTAGCATTTTACTTATACACTAGAAATAGTGAACTCAGCTGTCATTATGACTTTATGTGGCCATTGTTGGCCCTTCACATTAAAACACTTACGCATTAGCAAGAGAATCACAATTCTGGATGCTGAACTTGTCCAGACTTTCTGGAGTAAAGAACTTGAAAAATTTTGGAAGATGCAATTCAAAAAATTGTGTAATATTCTCAGCGGAGCCAGTCTGGATCTCCTCTTGCACGATGTCTAAATAATTCAGCAGAGCGTATCTTCCCACGGCTATATCAGTGATCTCAATATTTTGCTGTAGAAGACAAAAATAAATCATAAATAAAGTCTCCTAATTCAATTTAGGAATTTTTAAAAATGATTACTCAAGTACAGTCTGGGGCTGTTTCTGGGCTCATAAAGACACAAATTTCAGTTACAGTTTATGAAAGGGTGTTTATTTTAGGGTGTGGTTTGCCGGTAAAATGGTCTGTTTTGAGACAGACCATTGTGCGGCAGTTGCATGCTAACCTTAACCCGACTCTAACTCTTTCTTTCCCGCTAACCTTCCCCTTCTTTGGCCCTAACCCTCCTTGCCCCACAGCCTAAACCTAATCTTCCCCTTAAGCCCAAACCCTAACCCTCCCTTCTTAAAGCTTAACCTTAACCATCCCTTCTACTGGCCTTACCTATAACCTATAAGCATCCATTTCCAATAGCAATTTCTATTTGCCATTAACTGTCGAAAGATGGCCGGCCGGACTGGCAAACATGGACCTAATTCACACTTAAGAAAGAATTTAAGAATGCTCCTAAATATACACATAGAGCATATCAGTAAGAATGATTTACAGATCCTAAAGAAAAATGCTAACCACACCCCTAGCTTCTTAGGAGCTAAGAATGTTCTTTTCTCCATGTGTATGTTTAGGAACAGCTTTGTTTCCCAAATGAGAATCATGCCTATATTTAGGAAATTTAATATCCTCATGATGCACGGCTAAGAAAAGAAACAAATTAATTGATTCATTTAATAAGCAGATTGATTATCTTAGGCTTTCTTTGTTTTATAATTAACAAAAAAGTTACAAAAAAAAATAAAGAAAGATTAAGGAAAAATCATTTAGTTTTCAAAGCTGTTATAACATAAATATCAAAATAATAAATATCTACATAGATCAGACCACAAATTGGTAACATAAAAGCAGTTTTACATGATAAGCCTTTAATTGTTTCAATCAAAGCGAACACATTGCATGCATTCATTATAATCACACAGCAGCTGTGTGTTGAACAAACAGAAAAGCATGAGGCTTTGGCTCTCTGTTAACCATTGCAGATGTAAACTTAAGAATAGTAGAGGGTATTCTTATCTTTGTTCCTGCGTATGTTAGTTTCCGAGAGGCCTTCCTAACTGTGAATCTAAGTCTCGAGGAACGCCCATACTGTACATTAGTAGCCCTAGTGCTGCTCATTTGCATTAAGAGTCTTGCCCCTCCAGCCACACATGCGGAAGTCATTACGGTCCTAAGCATGAATCATTCCTAAGTAGCCATTCTTATCTGTGAATCATTCTTACATGGTTTCAGTGTGCAGTTTTGAGTTCTGGGCATGCTCAGTTTAACCGTTCTTAAATATACGCACTAAAATCCTGTTTTTACTTAGTTGTGAATCAGGCACCGTCTTCTTGTTTTACAGAAAAAAATGCTGATGCATAAACATAAGACTTGGGATGAAACTGTGGACCAGATCTAGCTTTTGAAAATAAGAGGAAAACAGGTGAGCGTTTTCACCTGGTTGAATTGCAAAAGAGGCAACTCTCATCTGTAGCAAACAGTATTAGATTTTAGAAATTATGTTTTCCAGCACAAATCTAAATAAAAGTATAATAATAACACCGGTCAGTATTTGTATGTAATAAGCAAAAGCAAAGTATTCTCCCTGCATGCATAGAAGGGATGTGATTCGCTGCTACAATAAGCTGATTTTCATATTCTGCCAATGAATCGGTGGTGATGGTGGTGATTTCTTTTGTTCAGCACACAGCTTGGACACCACAAGTTCGAATCTAAATGTTCCAGTGGCAACAGGTAGTATTGTACCCTAACCCTCCTCTATCCTCAGCCTTACCTTAACCCTCCATGTCCCAGAGCCAAACCCTAACTTTCCTCTTCAATCAGTCTAACCTTAACCCTTCATTTCCCACAGACTAACCCTAACCTTCCCCTTCTATCATCCAAACCTTAACCATCCATTGCCCGCAGCCTAACCCTAACCTTCACCTTCTATAATCCAAACCTTAACCCTCCATTCCCCGCAGCCTAACCCTAACCTTCACCTTCTATCATCCAAACCTTAACCCTCCATTCCCCGCAGTTAAACCCTAACCTTCCCCTTCTATCATCCAAACCTTAACCCTCCATTCCCCGCAGCCTAACCCTAACCTTCCCCTTCTATCATCCAAACCTTAACCATCCATTGCCCGTAGCCTAACCCTAACCT
This sequence comes from Limnodynastes dumerilii, assembly GCA_011038615.1. Lineage (NCBI taxonomy): Eukaryota > Metazoa > Chordata > Amphibia > Anura > Limnodynastidae > Limnodynastes > Limnodynastes dumerilii. Next base: position 295,014 of record WWET01001558.1, on the reverse strand, counting down.
TCACCTTCTATCATCCAAACCTTAACCCTCCATTCCCCGCAGCCTAACCCTAACCTTCAGCCTAACTTTAACTGCAGCTTGTCCACAGCCCGTCTGGGAAAATTAACTACAGACCGTCTGTGAGAGTACAATTCGCTACTGGGATTGGCTACCTTTGTCGAACTAGGGCCATTCACCACAGTACCCATTCTTAATAGCATATTCCTTATTTTCACAATTTCAGCACTGATACAGTCGCGATTAAGCTGTCAGCTGTATCACAGTCTAAAATCAGCTAATCGCAGCAGCAAGTACATCTCTCACAGAAGAGTATCCCTCACACCACTAAATTCTGCATGGTTTTGCCCACATATAGCTTTCCTCTTATTTTCAAATTGTGCATCCGGAAAACAAAATGTGTTGAAGATTAAGGGGTTCAGTTATAACAAATGTCATGTTTTGTTTATAATAGTACTGCAAAACCTACGTTTTTAGCTGTCATGGTGAATTCTTTCATACAGGCAGAGACTCTCTCCACTGAAATGGTTTTAAAGAATTGAAATAGTGTAATTGTGTATTCCATAGATTCAAAGACATTAAAGTCCACCATCATATCTCCGATCTGGATGTTAGTTAATGTTTCCAGTACTCCAGTTTCTAACTAAAAGAGAAGAGCACAATGGTCAATGCAATAAGAACATTTTAAATTTATTATGAGAAAAGAAGCCTGAGGATATATCTAATTAAAATTTTACAACTTCATTGTCTGTCCATGATGAAGCAATTGATGTTGTGTAAATGAATACACATTTATGGAGGTTGACACTTGGGTGCTGAATAAAGGGCATTTGAAATACAACAGATTTTCTCAAATTACAATTGGTTGAGCACTTACTGGATTAAAAGCAGGATAGTATTTGGGGAAGTTTTCATAGTTTTCCATAACGGAATAATTTCCATAAAAGGATTCCATGAAGCTAACTGAGGTCATTCCAGGCTCGATGCAGTTTGAACCTGGAAGAAACAATGTTGTAAAAACAATTTTAAGATAAAAGCAATGGTCCCGATTCAGATTTAAGAAGGAGCTTGAAAATAAGAGAGGAAATTTACATATGGGCTAAACCATGTTGATTGCAGGGGGAGTCAAGGTAATTGTATTCTTTGCATGCAGGGATATATCTTTGAATTGCTTACTGCACACAGACACTGACCAGCTTTACTATCACACTGTTATTTAGACTTGGGATAGGAAACATCACCTCTCAACTCTAATACTGTTTGCAGCAGATGAAATATGACTCCCCTGCAATCATCATGGTTTGGCCCAGGGGTAACTTTCCTCTCTTATTTTCAAGCTCCTACGGGGACCAAGCGCGTAAGAACCTCTCACATGTAACATCGGTGCATGCGAGCTCCAGATGTTACATGTGAGTGCCTCTGTACATAACTTTGAAGCTCTTCTGCGTTTGTTTCCACATGCATGAACCTTGCGGTACAGGCGGGGTTAGACATGCATCCGTGTGGACACAGATCCATGCGGTTAAGTTAATAACCGTGTTTAATAACAGAGCTCTGTGCATACGTAAGTCACATGGAGATCTGAATCAGGCCCAATATTAAGGTATTTGTTTCTTCCCTATCCAATTTTTTTCTCTTTATATAGTACAGTGTTTCTTATTTATAAAACCTGTTTGAGTCACAGATCACCACCTGGGTGGCTTATTCATGTATTTTTTTATTTTATTTACGCCGGGCCATATTCAGAGAACCGTTTTGCGATCGGACCGCAAATATACGCACGGACGGAGCAAGACGGAGCAAGTTAAACCCACCAAAAAATCCAGTCACTCCCCTTGCTTTCTCCGTGACTTAGACCTGCATTGATTTGCCCTAACTAGCCGCACTCACTTCCGACCTTAAGTGTCTTAGGTGCATATATTTGCGGCCCTATAACTGTAAGCACGCCCACTTTCCATCATCTAAATGCTTCCCCCCGCCCATTTCTATGCAAATCCGTCCCTTACGCATTTCTACGTTGCTGGCGTATAAAAGTTACTACGCATGCGAAGTTGATTCGCAATTGATCCAATCCAAAAACAAATACGCACAGAACTTTAGTTAAAAACGGATCTCTGAATACGGCCCGCCGTCCTCAGTCGCTATGTTGAACTTACCTATTAGATAAGTCTTGAGGCGCTGTGTGAGGTAATCGAAGACGTCCACCCTGCTCTCTTGAACAGTGTTGTCATAATGGGTGCTTAGCGCTCCCACACTATAAAACAGAAGAATTGCTGACTTTACAGAGTGAATATTAATGGCTTTGTTTAGTGCACGTGACATGATGAGACATCAGTCATTTTTGCAACTTCTTCTCTCACAGAATTTAAACAGTGGTATTTAATTAGGGACAAAGAACCGGATGCAAACTTTGATGGCGATGCAGACGGAGCTCCCTCGCTTGTACGGACATCTGTTTTGTAGACCCTACCTTTAAACTTCCGCCTGTCCCACATGTAAGCCTGAAGTACGGATGGCACTTAACACATCCTGTGATATTACCATACTGCTCTTTCCCCCTCCCCCTACACACACACACACACACACATACACATAGTGGAATCGCTAAGATTTGTAAATGGAGGAGGGGGGAGGGAGAGAGATGTGTAATGTAAAGGAGACATGTAGGAAGAACTGTACATGTAAGGGGGGCAGGTGTATGGAGGAGGTGCAGGGAGGGAAATTGTCTTGGAAAGGAGGCACACTACACTATTGGAGGAAGTGGCTGGGGGTGTCGAAGTATTCAATTGCTCTGAGTGCCATTAATCCATGCTACACCTCTGAATACAGGTGCAGATGTAGACCTGGGCAAGAATATGTTGAACTGTAAAAGGAAGACAAATTTAAACTGTGAAAACAGAATTAGAGTTTAGAGATGACATTTCTTAGCTCAACTCTAATTATAAAGTATTTTCCCTGCATGCAAAAGATTTTAAGTTACTTTGTACCCCTTACACTGCAACATGGTTTTGCTCAGGCTGCACTTGCACTTGTTTTGTCCTAACTCTAAACTCCGGATCAGCTGCCTTGTGTACAAAACAAATCATTTAAATGCAAAATCATTTATAATACACTGGCATGCCAGGGAAGAGGGACACAAGCGGACATTGGAAGTGGTTGTGAGTGAAAACATTCTGACATTGGAGGTTTGGTCACCTGCATAATTAGATTTTTTGTTCCCTAATTTACAGAATATATACATCTACAGTGCTTAGGTGCCATAATCACTTGACAAATAAATAGGTGGATGGCCTATAGAGACATTTAAATATTCCACTTTCACAAAGGCTTCTCACATGTTCTTTGAAAACCAGTGTGTGTTGAAATGAGGAAATGCAATGTGGCCAATTACAGCATTGTGCCTGCAGGGCAGTGCTTAAACAGCCTCTTCCAATGCTCTGGTAACAATCCCCCTAGTTGAACCCAATCATTTCTAAAGACCTACTTGAGGCAGAAACAGACATATGTTTAACAGGGCACCCTTTTAATAATATTTTAATCTTTCTCATGTGCAGAGGTGACAGAGGAGGTGTCTCCAGAGATGTTAAATTATCGTTTTTAGCACGTTATGACCTATGCCATTTTCTGGGAGGTTTTCATATCTGTAGCTTGAAGTGAATTTGATGTGTGTGAGTGTGTATGTTTGTATATGCATGTGTGAGTATGTGTCTAACTATGTGGATACTAGTTCCAAACGTTCCTTGTGTTTCTCATCCAGTGTATGGGCCAGATCCAGAGCTACTAGTTCCAAACGTTCCTTGTGTTTCTCATCCAGTGTATGGGCCAGATCCAGAGCTACTAGTTCCAAACGTTCCTTGTGTTTCTCATCCAGTGTATGGGCCAGATCCAGAGCTACTAGTTCCAAACGTTCCTTGTGTTTCTCATCCAGTGTATGGGCCAGATCCAGAGCTACTAGTTCCAAACGTTCCTTGTGTTTCTCATCCAGTGTATGGGCCAGATCCAGAGCTACTAGTTCCAAACGTTCCTTGTGTTTCTCATCCAGTGTATGGGCCAGATCCAGAGCTACTAGTTCCAAACGTTCCTTGTGTTTCTCATCCAGTGTATGGGCCAGATCCAGAGCTACTAGTTCCAAACGTTCCTTGTGTTTCTCATCCAGTGTATGGGCCAGATCCAGAGCTACTAGTTCCAAACGTTCCTTGTGTTTCTCATCCAGTGTATGGGCCAGATCCAGAGTCAGCACTACATCGTAGGTCTGGATCAGGCCCCATGTTGCTATCTCAAATACAAAACTTAAAAGTGTAAAAAGGAAGCATAAAATGATTTCTGATCAGTACACAACTTGTCCGTTTCTATAGCTGAACCTCAAAGGGACGAGAAAATGTTTGAAGGATATGCAAGAAGTCGGGGTGATGTTGCGGATGCCCTGGTCCCAGTTGGGGAGTAGAAATCTCTGGGAAACTTCCTGATCTTGGATGTATTGGAATGGAAAATATCTCTTGGTATCTGTACATGGGAAACTCTCACTAAACATCTGCTTCTTACACTCTCCCTCACTACGCCACCTCTGTCTCCTGATAGCATTGGATGCACGCATTTCCTGCGGGAGGAAAAACCGTTAAAGAAATAACATGAATATTAGTGTGTTTCCCAAAATGTCCAGCTGTCAATGTTATAATACAGATGTCCCTTTATTTATTTATTGCCTTGGTTGACAACACTCTTTGCTGTGCAGGATTGTTGTGTTTCTAGTAAATGATAAAAGGCTTATTTGTATTGTATGTATTCACTTCTGTGTTCTCAGAAAACACTTAAATCCTTCCAGAAATACTGTAGAGATTATGGTACAATTATACATTTATGTGTATGTAAAAAATAAATTAAAAAGATACAAAACCTAATCCCCACTCCCTTAATTTTATTTTTGTAAATTTATGTTTTCGGTATGAAAATTGTAATGCCCCAATAAATGTATTCATTAACTTTTTATTAATCTACAGCGCCTTCTTATGAAGAGATAAATGCTGGGGTGTCTTTTACTCTTATTGGGGAAGATCCAGACTTAAATAAGTGCTTGAAATTAGTTACTCCTGTGCTAAACCATGTTGATTGCAGGGGAATCCTATTTCATCTTTTGCAAACAGTATTAGAGTTGAGAGGTGATGTTTCCTATCCCAAGTATAAATAACAATGTGATAGTAAAGCTGGTCAGTATCTGTGTGCAGTAAGCAGTTTAAAGATATATCCCTGCATGCAAAAAATACAATTAACTTGGTTCCCCCTGAAATCAACATGGTTTAGCCCTTGAGTAACTAAGTTCACGCACTTAACAAGGTCTGGATCCAGCCCATTGGGCTAAATCCAGAGTTAAGTAAGTGCTTGAGATTAGTTACTCCTGGGCTAAACCATGTTGATTGCAGGGGGAGTCAAGTTAATTGTATACTTTGCATGCAGGGATAAATCTTTGAATTGCTTACTGGACACAGATACTGACCAGCATTAATAAGTTATTTTGACTTGAGGTAGGAAACATCCCCTCTCAACACTAATACTGTTTGCAACAGATGAAATATGACTCCCCTGCAATCAACATGGTTTAGCCCAGGAGTAATTAAGTTTAAGCACTTAACTAGGTCTGGATCCAGCCCACTGAAAGATAAGAAGCTGGTGTTTCACAAGGATGGTCTTTTAAGGAATGACCTTTATGTAATTTAGGTAGGTAGATTGAGAATGTGAGGTCTTTAAAGACTGCACATATATATATAAGAAGGAAAAGGTGTGTCAAGGGCAGGGGAGGGAGGGGGATTTAAATTAGCTGGAGAGGGCATGGGGAAGGGATCATTGGGCTGGATCCAGACCTTGTTAGGTGCATGAACTTAGTTACAACTGGGCTAAACCATGGTGATTGCAGGGGAGTCATATTTCATCTGCTGCAAACAGTTTTAGAGTAGAGAGGTGATGTTTCCTATCCCAAGTTCAAATAACAGTGTGATAGTAACACTGGTCAGTATCTGTGTGCCGTAAGCAATTCAAAGATATATCCCTGCATGCAAAGAATACAATTAACGTGACTCCCCCTGAACTCAACATGGTTAAGCCCAGGAGTAATTAAGTTAATGCACTTAACAAGGTCTGGATCCAGCCCATTGTTGGTATTTTCCTTCTTAAAAAAGAAAATACGAATGGTTGGTTAAGGAAGTCCTATGGTAATCTTAAGTGATATAAGGATCCTAAAAATGGGGGTAGATCTGATGAGTTAGGGGCGGATACTGTTGCAGCTAACGCATTCTGATCCGTGAATATGTTCCATGGTGAACACGTGCAATCTGCAGAGGCTATTCTGTACATGTGTGGATGACGCAGATGTTTATACAGAAAAGCCGCCTGCTCCGCATACAATATCCAGGCTGATCATGTGCTTTGGAGACAAACAACCGTGTGTCCTCTATGGAGCAGTTTGTTCCATGGCTGCTAACAAAGGTCTGAGGGGATGAGGTTGGAAATCGCTAACAACAATAAACTTATTTCATCCGGTCTATTTCTTATGCTTTCACATGGCCTTCCATTACAGTATGATGCAAACATCACTATAGTAAATGTTAATGACCATGGGTCGGATTCAGAGAGCTCCGGCCGCAATGCAATTGAGGCCGGAGTTCTGAGAAAAGTGCTACTGCGCATGCGCGGTCTTTAAAACCACGTGTACGCAATCTACGTTGCAAGAAGTAACGTAGATTACGTTTCAAAATTACTGCGCATGCGCAGTAGCACTTTTCTCAGCTCTGAATCCGGTCCCATATATTTTGCCCATACTTCTAGTGCTTTGTCAGGGAACATGTGTAAAGCAGGAGGGTGCCAGGCATGAGGACCCATCAACTGGTTGCACCTGGCCCAGGTATCTCACCTATCGTAGAACACCATCCAAAATCCAAGGAATGGCATCTAAATCAAATATCAACATGGAAACCAGAAAAAGCGTATAAACCTAATGCTTGCACCCTTTCATAAAAGCAATTTCATATATTTTATGTAATATTCTTTTGCAGATGACAATTAAGAAAGTGTTAAGCCAACAATTGAAAGCAAGGGGTAATATTGAAGTTTTTGACGTTTTAGTATTTAACTTAAGGAATATTCAGAACATAATGCATTAGTTAATTAAGATAAGCAGAGAAATCACATTATATTTTCATATGTCATATTCTCGTCTGAATATGCCATATTAAAAAAACAAAACCTCATGACTTGATTATCTAGAAGCAACCATAATCAAATCAGACTTGACTACATCTGAACAATAATCAATTCAAAGCTATGTTGCCCTATAATAAATGCTAAATTGCTAACCAACAATTGTTTGACCACTCATTTCAAGCAAATGCAAAGCAGGACAATATCAGAGATACACAGAATATTCCTTGACATCAAGAGTTTGCGGGGCCATCTTACAATTTTAAAAGCTTTGGGGTGTATTCAGAGAACGCAAGGAACGCAATTATACGCACGGCCGGTGCAGGCCAAATCCCAGGGACGGCGGAACCCACTCCGCGGGGGGATGCAGTGCATCCTGGCGCCATGCTGGATAGGCGCTCATCCCCCCCACTCCCTGCACTGCAGCACTGACAGAGTCCAACAGCAGCGTCCATTCACTTCTGCTCTGCCTGTGTGACAGGCAGATGCAGAGTGCAGCAGCGCCTCCCCCTCACTGATGACGCTGGAGAGACCTGAGGTCACATCAGCATCACAGAGCACGCCGCGGAGGAAAGGCAGACTTCAAAGGTAAGTAATTGGACAGGATATAAATTAGGAATGCTGTGTGCTAGAGAGACATGATGGGGATACTGGGAGGTGGAGAGACATTATGGAAGTGCTGGAAAGACATTATGGGGATACTGGGAGATGGAGAGACATTATTGGGGTGCTGGAAAGACATGATGGGGATACTGTGTGGTGGAGAGACATTATGGGAGTGCTGGAAAGACATTATGGGGATACTGTGTGGTGGAGAGACATAATGGGGATACTGGGAGGTGGAGATACATTATTGGGGTGCTGGACAGACATGATGGGGATACTGTGTGGTGGAGAGACATTATGGGGGTGCTGGACAGACATGATGGGGATGCTGTGTAGTGGAGAGGCATTATGGGGGTGCTGGACAGACATTATGGGGATACTGTGTGGTGGAGAGACATAATGGGGATACTGGGTGCTGGATACACATGATGAGGATACTAGGTGCTGGATACACATGATGGGAATACTGGGTGCTGAATACACATGATGGGGGATGCTGGGTGCTGAATACACATGATGGGAATTCTGGGTGCTGAATACACATGATGGGGGATGCTGGGTGCTGGATACACATGATGGGGATGCTGGGAGCTGGATACACATGATGGGGGATATAAATCTATGTATAGCGGAGACTAGGACACTATTGTATAGTGGTGATTATGATTTGCGTTGTTTTATTGTGGTTACAATTTTTTTGTATGATGACGCTTGTTATAATCTAGGATTGTCACTGGTGTCAAATTGTTAAACAGAAGGGCGCAAAATTAAAGTTGGCAGGGGGGCACCGAATACCCTAGCACCCGCCCTGCCAAACCCCCTCACACGTGACACCCTCCTCTCTCGGCCGTGCTGTCTGTAACTTCCGCCTCCATAAACCACTTGTGCGATTCATGTCGTGCCCATATACCTTCATTTAAATGCCCCCCCCCTGCCCATTTTTATTTCAATTTTCACGCGCGTAATTTTGTGTTGCATATTTGTACCTATATACCCAAGTGCGATTCAGAAGACCGTCCAAGAGGCACTTACGCATGTATAATCTACGTAAAGTACGATAAAAAAGTTACTACGCATGCGCAGTTGAAAAGTACCTAAAAATACACGCGCAACTCGCTGTGAAAACGGTTCTCTGAATACGCCCCTTTATCCTTATGTGAATATGAATGCAATGTTTTAATTACATGCACACACAAAACAAAACTGACTAGCAATTTACAAAGTTGAGGAAAGATAAGGAACAGCGATGGGCACCTGGTTGGCCTATGCATAAAGAACACTGCAATGCACATAGAATTTATTTAACTTAAGTGTGGGGACTGAACTTGAATTTTTTAACTAATTCCGGCCAAATAAATCAGCCTGAGAAAAAATTTGGTCATTTTGTCCCTGCAACACTCCCTCTGGAAGGAAATTAATTCTGCAAGGCAATCTGGCAATTGGACTAAAGGTATTAATACATAATAACCTTTCTTGCTTTTATAACTGATGGCCGATTGCTGTTGACTCTACATCTTACCTGGAAGAGAGATCTCCTCCTTCTCATTTTGCCAATCGTTAATTGTTTTTTCATTACCTATGAAAAGGTAGTATGGTTTGTGAAGAATTATTTGTGGTATCTTACGGGGAACAATTGATACAAAAACTATGGGCCATTATCAAAAGAGGTTCCAAAGGGGGAGAGTATTCCATCTAAAGGTAAGTACAGAATGGCCCTACTGCCACATGCCGCCCTCGGAGCTGTCTCTTATGGCCCTATGCTCCTTTCTGTGTTGCTGTCAGATTTGTTTGCGATAGTGCTTTTGTAAGATGCTAGCTGAAATAACTTTAAATATAATTGTTTCTTTGTTGGAACAAATGTAGTGTTTGAACTTATCGCCAATGGGAAGTTGCAAAGATGTCAGGCTCCATCCATTGCTTAATAGACGTGAAATTGGACAATTATAGCATTTTCTGTGAATGTTAAAGGGGCTGTTTCAGAGGCGCAATGGTACCTCTGAATAACTATGCAGCCAAGCTGAACCATATACACTGCGCAGTGCATGGTAGTACACTATAACGGAGGGCGAACAGCCCTTTTTGGATAGGGCCATATCGATTGCTTATGCCTTGATGCCTTGATAAGGCATAGCAATCGATCACCTGATCACTAAACACTATGCTCTGAACGGTAAGCAACCCCACTGCCCCACGGTAAAGTCACCCCCCACCCCAGCAGCCTAACCCTAAGTCATCCCCCTGCAGCCTAACCCTAGGTCTCTCCCCCGCAGCCTAACCCTAAGTCCCCGGAGAGGGTTACTCACCTCTCCA
>WWET01001558.1:247023-257889 GCA_011038615.1 Limnodynastes dumerilii | reverse complement strand
AGTCTTCCCATTCAAAAGTGGACTCTTCCCCTCTCTTTCTTTTGTGAATATTGAGCAGAAATACTTGTTAAGATGATCTGCCATAGCCCTTTCACTCTCAATAAGAATTCCACTTGCCGTTTTGAGCCTTACGATGCCCTCCTTTGTTTTTCGCCTTTCATTTATATACCTAAAAAAGCTTTTGTCCCCTTTTTGTACCAAGTGGGCCAGTTTTTCTTCAGTTTGTGCCTTTGCTGCTCTGATAACCTTTTTAGCCTCCTTCTGCTTTGTAAAATACACCTCCCTGTCATCATTACTCTGAGATTGCTTATAATTCCGACAGGCCATCTTTTTTGCTTTCACTGTAGTTGCTATCTCTTTTGTAAACCACATTGGCTTTCTTTTTCTGGGGTTTTTTCTAACCATTCTTATACAAAGGTCTGTTGCTGTTAATAATGCTTTAAATTAAATTTCCCCACTGCTCCTGTACTCCTTTCATGTGCCTCCACTCTGCCAAAGAATCACTTGCACATTTCCCCATTTCCACAAAATCTGCCTTCCTAAAGTCTAGCACCCTTCGTGTGGCGTTTTTTCTAACCATTCTTATACAAAGGTCTGTTGCTGTTAATAATGCTTTTTTTTAAATTTCCCCACTGCTCCTGTACTCCTTTTATGTGCCTCCACTCTGCCAAAGAATCACTTACACATTTCCCCATTTCCACAAAATCTGCCTTCCTAAAGTCTAGCACCCTCGTTTTCGTGTGGCACACTTCTCTCCCAGTCATTATACTAAACCATACTGCTTGATGATCACTGGTTCCTAGGTTCTCACCCACACTTACTTCTGAGAATATTGTGTATCTACTGGAAGGGGTCATGTTGCTGGATCTGCAGCACTATTTGTATATGTAAGCTTGGGTAAATGTCTGTGGAATGTGACTGTGAATGTGACAAGAGACCCTTGGCGAACTGAGGCTTACCAAATCTAACAGGACTTACCGAGGCGCAGGCATACTGTAACAATGTGTACGAGCAAGCATCCGTCAATGTACCACTTGATAAAACTGCGTCTAAATCAATGCTGGAAAATAAGAACAAATGTGAATTGTTCATATAGCGCTGACACATTATAAAATGCCATACTGCATACACGCACAGCGGGGGCAGCCATTTTTAGGACTGAAAAAATAAACATGAGTACAAAGACTATCCCTGTTTACTAGGAAATAACTATATTAATTGAGTCATGAAGCTGCATTTTGACCTGGCAACAAAATGTTTGCTGCTACTGTGATCATATTGAGTAATATTATTTCTGAGTTCCAGAGAAGTGGACTACGGAGTCTGAACACTGATGGATACTGATTTGGCAAACAAAATGGCTGCCTCCACTGTATCTCACTGATATTACTGTTGACACCCAGAAAACTGGACACAAGACACAGAACACTGATGGATATTGATTTGATGCACAAAACGGCTCTTAAAGTCACCCATGATATCCCAGCGACTGTTGATGGCCTGAAAATTGTACCGGAGTCTGAACACTAATGGTCACCATTTTGGAACATAAAATGGCTGCCTCCACTGTCACTCCCCTCTCTGGTGTGGGATTTATGACAACTTACACTGCCATAAGCCTGCCTTAACTAAAGCGTGCGAATCAGCGGTCCGTATGACTGCTGATCTGCACAAGTGTGGGAGCCCCCTCCCATACTATACAATTATACAATTACCATGCTTCCTCCCACCCACTTTAGCGGGAGGAGGGGAAGCACAGCCCATTTCCTAGGAAATGGCATTGTACTGAACAAAATTCTATACGATGCTAGATATGCTAGTGTTACTAACATAACACTGGTGTAATATCTGGAGGGCGCTAAGAGAACTAAACTACATGGTCTGAACACTGATGGATATCGGTTTGGCATACAAAATGGCTGCCTCCCACTTCTACCTAGTCACTCCCCGAGGCGGCTTAAGGACACCTCTTTCTAACTAAACTACTCCGTGCGTAGTTGGTCATATCGTGAAAATCCACATCTAAGAAGCAGAAGCTTCTTAGGTGTGAATATGGCCCTGAGTTAGTAAAAGTTCAATAATGCGATCAGTTTAACTGACGTTAATTTTACTCATCACTTATGAAATCTGGATATGAAGTTTGATTACACGGTTATATATTGTCCATGAGAAGGTGTTGAAAGCATGTAATGTAAATAGACTACTCACATTCCAGGCACTGAGGCACACATACGCTGACCTGTGTAATAGTTGAATTAATTTGTGGTTAATTAATTTAATCTTATCCATGTAATAAACAGCAAATAGTCTACATGCACTTACCAGCTGCCACATAGGCGGGACACTAAAAGAAAAGAAGAAAACATATAAAAAAAGAATGTTTTGCAGACAAATCTGCTTTCTGTTGACTTCAATACAACGTATTATTTGGCCCGGATTCACACCCCTGGACGTATTGCACATATGTCCGTAATTTACTGTTAATAGCTACTATGCATATCTTGTATATATATATAATTTATATCTTATATCGTATATCTTTATCTTAAAGACCGCATATATGCAATCTACGTAAAGAAACGATACGTAGATTACGCAAAATAGTTACTACGCATGCGTAGTAGCAAATATCGGTAAAATACGGACGTATGTGCAACACATCCGGGGATGTGAATCCGGGCCTTTATCGCTATATACAGCAAATTAAAACTAAAGTAAAGTTAGTGGAATCAGAAAAAAAAAACGTTAACATGATGCAAATATATTTTATTAACTTATATGAATCTTTCCCTGCCTTTTCTGTACTATCTCTAAGTGCTGGTAATAGCATAAGGAGGGTAACCAGGGTATCCACAAATTTTAAAGATCTGTCACCAGGGGCAGGGCCGGCCCTAACTATAGGCAGTATAGGCAAGTCACCTATAGCGGCATCTTGTCAGGTGGGACACCCTGGGGCATAAAGTAAATTTTTTTTGTAATTTTATATATTCCTCTAGCATGGGTTATACTGAACAAGTGTATATATATATATATATATATATATTACACCTTTTCTTTATATAATGTCCTCCTGTACCTGTCACCCTCCAGTATATACACATGTCCTCGTGTTCTATTACACCTTTTCTTTATATAATGTCCTCCTGTACCTGTCACCCTCCAGTATATACACATGTCCTCGTGTTCTATTACACCTTTTCTTTATATAATGTCCTCCTGTACCTGTCACCCTCCAGTATATACACATGTCCTCGTGTTCTATTACACCTTTTCTTTATATAATGTCCTCCTGTACCTGTCACCCTCCAGTATATACACATGTCCTCGTGTTCTATTACACCTTTTCTTTATATAATGTCCTCCTGTACCTGTCACCCTCCAGTATATACACATGTCCTCGTGTTCTATTACACCTTTTCTTTATATAATGTCCTCCTGTACCTGTCACCCTCCAGTATATACACATGTCCTCGTGTTCTATTACACCTTTTCTTTATATAATGTCCTCCTGTACCTGTCACCCTCCAGTATATACACATGTCCTCGTGTTCTATTACACCTTTTCTTTATATAATGTCCTCCTGTACCTGTCACCCTCCAGTATATACACATGTCCTCGTGTTCTATTACACCTTTTCTTTATATAATGTCCTCCTGTACCTGTCACCCTCCAGTATATACACATGTCCTCGTGTTCTATTACACCTTTTCTTTATATAATGTCCTCCTGTACCTGTCACCCTCCAGTATATACACATGTCCTCGTGTTCTATTACACCTTTTCTTTTGAAAAATGCCCCCTCCTCTAGCTGGTCACAACCCTTGATGTATTTGAAAGCTGCTATCATGTCCCCCCTCTCCCTTCTCTGCTCCAAGCTATACATGTTTAGTTCCTCTAGCCTTTCTTGGTATGATTTGTTACAAAGGCCATGGTCCATTTTAGTTGCTCTTCTTTGCACAGTCTCTACAATAATTTGATTAATCACTTCTGTACTGATTATCTAGATCAACTGTTATAATATATTTTACTATTCTAAAAGCAAATTTAAAAAAAAAGTAATTTCTGTCTTTCAAAAGATTTCATATTGATTTATCTTCTAATGTATTGTATATGACATTCTTGTATTTCATTTACTTTAAAAAAATCTGAATTACATCGAAGTACCCAATAATCAATGTGTTCTAACTGTTGAATTTGTTGGTTTGAATAGACTGGGATTTATTTTTATATGGAAAAAATTTGTATGGAAACTAAAAAAGTGCAGAATTATTGTTTGTCTAAATGTTTTGTAAACATGTACTTTCAACATGAAACAAAACGGTAGCATTATATAAAACAGAAATTTTCTAAAATATATTTAAGGCAGTATATCTCACATTACCGTGGTAGGGGCCACAGTTGCTGTTGTAGTCTGGCAAATAGTCAACAGGAGAGATGGGATATAAGAGAAAAGAGTAGTAGGGAGAAAGAAGAAAACACAATTAGTAGCAATGGATGAGTTGTGTCTCCTGTGGTAAATAATGACTGTGCATTGTAACATGTCATGGAATGTATGCTTAGTGGAGGCAGCAATATCCTAAGAATGGTCAACAATAATGACAACAGCTAGATTACATGTGTTCAGTATTATATCTAGGGTTGGGTGACAATTTTTTAAAGTACCACGAATTAAGAACCCCTGTGCTTAAAATTGATTTATTAAAGGTTACAGATTACAATAAACCTTGAATTAAAATTTTATTAATCACTTCTGTACTGATTATCTAGATCGGTTGTTATAATATATTTTACCATTCTAAAAGCAAATATTAAAAAAAAATCAATTTCCATCTTTCAAAAGATTTCATATAGATTAACCTTCTAACTTTAATGCATGTCATCCTTGTATTATTCAGTCTATACAAATTGATAAATCGCTTACTTTAATAAATCTAAATTACATTAATGTATCCAATAATCAATGTGTTCTAACTTTTAAAAGTTTTGTTTAAACCGATTGGGATTTATTTTTAAATTTAAAAAAATATTTAAAGAAAATAAGAAAAAGTTCAAAATTATAGTCTGTTTTATTTTTTTGTTAACATGCACTTAAAACATCAAACTAAATTTTAACATTATTTAAAATATAAAATTTTTAATAATCTATTTAAGGCAATATATCTCTCATTACCATGGGAGGGACTGTAGTTGTTGGTAGTCCAGTAGTCTGGTAAATAGTCAATAGGAGAAATGGGATATAAAAGAAAAGAGTAGAAGGGAGAACGAAGAAAACACAATTTGTATTAATGGATGAGTTGTGTCTCCTGTGGTAAATAATTACTGTGCATTGTGACATGTCATGGAATGTATGCTTAGTGGAGGCAGCAATATCCTAAGAATGGTCAATAATAATGACAACACCTAGATTACATGTGTTCAGTATTATATCTAGGGTTGGGTGACAATTTATTAAAGTACAACTAATCAAGACCCCTGTGCTAAAAAATGATTTATTAAAGTTTAGAGATTACAATAAACTTTGGATTCAAATTTGATTAATCACTTCTGTACTGATTATCTAGATCGACTGTTATAATATATTTTACTATTCTAAAAGTAAATTTAAAAAAAAAGTTATTTATGTCTTTCAAAAGATTTCATATTGATTTATCTTCTAATGTATTGTGTATGACATCCTTGTATTATTCAGTCTAAACTGATTGATAAATCATTTACTTTAAAAAATCTGAATTACATCGAAGTACCCAATAATCAATGTGTTCTAACTGTTGAAAGTTTGGTTTGAATAGACTGGGATTTATTTTTATATGGTAAAAGTTGTTTATGGAAACTAAAAAAGAGCAGAATTATTGTTTGTCTAAATGTTTTGTAAACATACTTTCAACATGAAACAAAATGGTAGCATTATATAAAACAGAAATTTTCGAAAATATATTTAAGGAGTTATATCTCACATTACCATGGCAGTGGCTACAGTTGTTGTTGTAGTCTGGTAAATAGCCAACAGGAGAGATGGGATATAAAAGAAAAGAGTAGAAGGGAGAAAGAAGAAAACACAATTAGTAGCAATGGATGAGTTGTGTCTCCTGTGGTAAATAATGACTGCATTGTAACATGTCATGGAATGTATGCTTAGTGGAGGCATTGATATCCTAAGAATGGTCAATAATAATGAGAACACCTAGATTACATGTGTTCAGTATTATATCTAGGGTTGGGTGACAATTTGTTAAAGTACCTATAATTATGAACCCCTGTGCTTGAAAATTATTTATTAAAGTTTAGAGATTATAATAAACCTTGGATTAAGATTTGATTAATCACTTCTGTACTGATTATCTAGATCGGTTGTTATAAATATATAATATATTTTACCATTCTAAAAGCAAATTTAAAAAAAAAGAAATTTCTGTCTTTCAAAAGATTTCATATTGATTTGTCTTCTAATGTATTGTATATGACATAGAAACACAGAAAGTGACGGCAGATAAGAGCCACATGGCCCATCTAGTCTGCCCATTTGTTTATTTAAACCTAATACTGACCCTAGACCCTATTTACCCTCAATTTGGTTTACAATTTACTGTTGAAAGTTTGGTTTGAATAGACTGGGATTTATTTTTAAATGGTAATAATTGTTTATGGAAACTGAAAAAGTGCAGAACTATTGTTTGTCTAAATGTTTTGTAAACAGATTGCATTATATAAAACAGAATTTTTTTATAAACTGTTTAAGGCAGTATATCTCACATTACCGTGGTAGGGGCCACAGTTGTTGTTGTAGTCTGGTAAATAGTCAACAGGAGAGATGGGATATAAGATAAAAGAGTAGAAGGGAGAAAGAAGAAAGCACAATTAGTACCAATGGATGAGTTTTGTCTCCTGTGGTAAATAATGACTGTGCATTGTAACATGTCATGGAATGTATGCTTAGTGGAGGCAGCAATATCCTAAGAATGGTCAACAATAATGACAACACCTAGATTACATGTGTTCAGTATTATATCTAGGGTTGGGTGACAATTTGTTAAAGTACCACTAATTAAGACCCCCTGTGCTTAAAAATGATTTATTAAAGTTTACAGATTACAATAAACCTTGTATTAAAATTTGATTAATCACTTCTGTACTGATTACCTAGATCGGTAGTTATAATATATTTTACCATTCTAAAAGCAAATATTATAAAAAAAATCAATTTCCATCTTTCAAAAGATTTCATATAGATTAACCTTCTAACTTTAATGCATGTCATCCTTGTATCCTTGCATCCATGTCATCCTTATATTATTCAGTCTATACAAATTAATAAATCGCTTACTTTAATAAATCTGAATTACATTAATGTATGCAATAATCAATGTGTTCTAACTTTTAAAAGTTTTGTTTAAACAGATTGGGATTTATTTTTAAAGAAAAAAAAAAATATTTAAAGAAAAAAAAAGTTCAAAATTATAGTCTGTTTTATTTTTTTGTTAACATTCACTTTAAATATCAAACTAAATTTTAACATTATTTAAAATATAAATGTTTAATAATCTATTTAAGGCAGTGTATCTCTCATTACCGTGGGATTGACTGTAGTTGTTGGTAGTCCAGTAGTCTGGTAAATAGTCAATAAGAGAGATGGGATATAAAAGAAAAGAGTAGAAGGGAGAAAGAAGAAAACACAATTAGTAGCAATGGATGAGTTGTGTCTCCTGTGGTAAATACTGCGCATTGTGACATGTCTTGGAATGTATGCTTAGTGGAGGCAGCGATATCCTAAGAATGGTCAATAATAATGACAACACCTAGATTACATGTGTTCAGTATTATATCTAGGGTTGGGTGACATTTTGTTAAAGTACAACTAATTAAGAACCCCTGTGCTTGAATATGATTTATTAAAGTTTAGAGATCACAATAAACCTTGGATTCAAATTTGATTAATCACTTCTGTACTGATTATATAGATTGACTGTTATAATATATTTTACTATTCTAAAAGTAAATAAAAAAAAAAAAGTAATTTCTGTCTTTCAAAAGATTTCATATTCATTTATCTTCTAATGTATTGTGTATGACATCCTTGTATTATTCAGTCTAAACTGATTGATAAATCATTTACTTTAAAAAAATCTGAATTACATCGAAGTACCCAATAATCAATGTGTTCTAAGTGTTGAAAGTTTGGTTTGAATAGACTGGGATTTATTTTTAAATGGTAAAAATTGTTTATGGAAACTGAAAAAGTGCAGAATTATTGTTTGTCTAAATATTTTGTAAACAGGTAGCATTATATAAAACAGAAATTTTTAATAATCTGTTTAAGGCAGTATATCTCACATTACCGTGACAGGGGCCACAGTTGTTGTTGTAGTCTGGTATATAGTCAACAGGAGAGATGGGATATAAGATAAAAGAGTAAAAGTGAGAAAGAAGAAAGCACAATTAGTACCAATGGATGAGTTGTGTCTCCTGTGGTAAATAATGACTGTACATTGTAACATGTCAAGGAATGTATGCTTTGTGGAGGCAGCAATATCCTAAGAATGGTCAACGATAATGACAACACCTAGATTACATGTGTTCAGTATTATATCTAGGGTTGGGTGACAATTTGTTAAAGTACCACTAATTAAGACCCCTGTGCTTAAAAATGATTTATTAAAGTTTACAGATTACAATAAACCTTGGATTAAAATTTGATTAATCACTTCTGTACTGATTACCTAGATCGGTAGTTATAAAATATTTTTCCATTCTAAAAGCAAATATTATAAAAAAATCAATATCCATCTTTCAAAAGATTTCATGTAGATTAACCTTCTAACTTTAATGCATGTCATCCTTGTATTATTCAATCTATCCAAATTAATAAATCGCTTACTTTAATAAATCTGAATTACATTAATGTATGCAATAATCAATGTGTTCTAACTTTTAAAAGTTTTGTTTAAACAGATTGGGATTTATTTTTAAAGAAAAAAAAAAATATTTAAAGAAAAAAAAAGTTTAAAATTATAGTCTATTTTATTTTTTTGTTAACATTCACTTTAAACATCAAACTAAATTTTAACATTATTTAAAATATACATTTTTAATAATCTATTTAAGGCAGTATATCTCTCATTACCGTGGGATTGACTGTAGTTGTTTGTAGTCCAGTAGTCTGGTAAATAGTCAATAAGAGAGATGGGTTATAAAAGAAAAGAGTAGAAGGGAGAAAGAAGAAAACACATTAGTAGCAATGGATGAGTTGTGTCTCCTGTGGTAAATAATTACTGTGTATTGTGACATGTCATGGAATGTATGCTTAGTGGAGGCAGCGATATCCTAAGAATGGTCAATAATAATGACAACACCTAGATTACATGTGTTCAGTATTATATCTAGGGTTGGGTGACAATTTTTTAATGTACCACTAATTAAGAACCCCTGTGCTTGAATATGATTTATTAAAGTTTAGAGATCACAATAAACCTTGTATTCAAATGTGATTAATCACTTCTGTACTGATTATCTAGATCGACTGTTATAATATATTTTACTATTCTAAAAGCAAATATAAAAAAAAAAGCAATTTCTGTCTTTCAAAAGATTTCATATTGATTTATCTTCTAATGTATTGTATATGACATCTTTTTATTATTCAGTCTAAACTGATTGATAAATCATTTACTTTAAAAAGTCTGAATTACATCGAAGAGCCCAATAATCAATGTGTTCTAACTGTTGAAAATTTTGTTTAAACAGATTGGGATTTATTTTTAAATTTTAAAAAATATTTAAAGAAAAAAAAAAGTTCAATATTATAGTTTGTTTTATTTTTTTGTTAACATGCACTTTAATCATCAAACTAAATTTTAACATTCTTTAAAATCTGAAATTTTTAATAATCTATTTAAGGCAATATATCTCTCATTACCGTGGCAGGGACTGAAGTTGTTGGTAGTCCAGTAGTCTGGTAAATAGTCAATAGCAGAGATGAATATAAGAGAAAAGAGTTGAAGGGAGTATAAAATAAATCACAATTAGTAGCAATGGATGACTTATGTCTCCTGTGGTAAATAATGACTGTGCATTGTAACATGTATGCTTAGTGGAGGCAGCGATATCCTAAGAATAGTCAATAATATTGACAATACCTAGATTACATGTGTTCCGTGTTATATTAAGGGTTGGGTGACAATTTGTTAAAGTACCACTAATTAAGTACATGTACCTGTACCTAATTAAGTACCTGTACCTGCAAATGATTTATTAAAGTTTAGAGAGTTTAGAGATTACAATAAACCTTGGACTAAAATTTGACTTAACACTTTTTTTGTCTTTCTTTTTTTGTCTTTTACAAATTTTCATATAGATTTACAGATAAAGCTTTAACTTTAGTGCATAACATCCTTGTATTATTCATTCTATATTAATAAAAATTAAAGTGCAAAATTAGGGTGATATATCTCGCATTACCATGGTAGGGGCTGCAGTTGTTGTTAGTCCAGGGAGTCAGATTTACTAATCTGCGGGTTTGGAGTAGAGATGTTGCCCATAGCATCCAATCAGATTCTTGCTGACATTCTCTAGTATATAATAGGAAAGTGAGGGCAAGAATCTGATTGGTTGCTATAGGCAATATCTCCACTTTTCTAAACCCGCAGCTTAGTAAATCTGGCCCAAGGAGCCCAATAGAATAAAACACATTTGGTACCAATTAATGATTTTGTCTCCTGTGGTAAATAATGACTGTGCATTTTAATATGTCATGGAGGGGCTGATTCAGAGTTTGGGAGTAAGGGCAAAACAAGTATAAGTGTACAACTCAGCTAAACCATTTTGAAAAGTAAGGGGGGGCTAATTAATTTTAATTCTTTATAATGTAGGGA
>WWET01001558.1:224631-247014 GCA_011038615.1 Limnodynastes dumerilii | reverse complement strand
TATAATGTAGTGAAAATACTTTATTTTTGCACTCAAATGCCTCATAGCTTTATGTTTAATCTATAAATTAGAGTTGAGCTAAGAAATGTCACCTCTTATTTCTAATTCTGATTTCACAATGAAAATTTGCCTCCCCTTGCCGTTCAACATGATATTACTTAGGTCTACACTTACACCTAAAAATAAGGTGTAAGTGCAGCTCTGAATCAGCCCTGGAATGTATGCTTTGTGGAGCCAGCGATATCGTAAAAAATTGTCAATAATATTAAGAACACCTATATAACGTGTTTAGTATTATATGTAGGGTTGGGTGATCATTTGTACTTATATTAGTGGTTATACTGGGCACACACTGCACAAATAATTGGAGCAATCAGCCAGTTAGTGTTTACTCCTCCTGCTAATAATTCTCTGTCTGTCTGATTGATCCGATCACCGCTGTGCTTATTCTTATTAAGATGAATGTAGGACAGAAGAGCGATTCTGCAAGTGTTCAATTGCACCGCTGAAAATTCACATATATCCGTAACGCTGGTTAACATTTCTAGCCCTTAGTGTTCCTTGCAGTACTGGGGATGGGACTATTTATGAGTACATAGAGAGCTGGATAGTTTTTATGAGAGTAATAGGTGTTCCTTGCTAGTATCATTTCTTCCATATTATTCTTTATACTTACAGGTACTGACTGTCCATTCGCTCTGTGATCTAAAAGATAAAAAAACCAATAATAATACAACAAAGTTTCATTCTCACAAGCAAGGGACCAGATTCAGGCCCCCCCGCACACTTTCGGTATGTGCGATGGTCTGTAACTACGCACGGAAGAGAGAAGAAGAATCCCCTGTCACTCCCCTCTTTCATGCGGAGTTATGGAAACTTCCGTGTCCATAACCCAAATATAAATTTACTGCACGGATCTGATAAAAACTGCTCGTATGCCTTATTAGCTTGGCAAACTCCACCTCCGTTGCAGAGTTTTGCCATGCTGTAGGCAAAGTCCCCTCCGTTAGACGGATCTCCACGAGGACGGAACAGATCCATTGCATAACATATGGCGCACGCATGCAGATGCTACAAGCGAGGGGGCTTGTGGATGTCCCTTTGTGGTCTTACTTATGAATCTGGCCCAAGATGCAGAACATCATATACTGTCTCCAACAACACAACTATGACAACTTTGAAATCTATTATGTAAATGCTCTAGAAACTAAATTTTTGCCTCTTAACTGATAATCAACTCTACAAAACTAATAATACCTACTTAACACACAGAGCCTGATTCACAGTTATGTAGTTTTCGTCTTACATACGTGGTTTTAAGAATTGAGCTACTACGCATGCGTAGTGGCTTATTTACACTATCTACGTACCCTTTCTGTACGTAGATTGCGTAAGCGCGGTAGTAGCTCAATTCTTAAAACACGTAAGATGAAAACTACGTAACTGTGAATCCGGACCACTATTTGTAAAGGTAATTAAACACTCAGAGAACTGTGTCGTATTTACAAGGTTTCCGTTTCCATTTCCAATTTATAAAGTGTCATCTGTAGTTCAGCAGTGAACAGATTATAGTCAACTCAACAGGGGACCTCAGGGCCCATCTATAAAGTATCAGCGGGTGCAACTATACAGATGACATCCACAAAACTATGCACTAGAGCCAAGTGTCCTCTAATCATAATCAAAAAACCCTTCCCCTGCATCATGATGGCTGCTGACCTCACGGCTGTTGTCAATAGCGATAAAGCTGTTTCAGAGGAAGAAACAGGAATGATATTTACTTTATAGCCAAGCCCCATATTTGTAAAAACATTGACACCATTTTTCTCTAGATAGATAGATAGATAGATAGATAGATAGATAGATAGATAGATAGATAGATAGATAGAATAACAAGATGTTATAGCTGGTGTTTGGTATGGAGTGCTGGACCTTTGTTACTTGTCACTTTTTGTTACTTGTCCTTTGGATCGTACAAATTGCTTCGTTTTCTTTTATTACTACTTGCACTACTAACCACCTGTTTTCCCAGGAAAAATTATGGGAAAATCACAAATTCCCTCATTATTTGGAGCTTTTGCACTGAAAAAGTTGCAGAAACAAATTCTAAAAAGAAAAACTGTATAAACATTATACCTGAAAGCAGGATTCCCGTGATTAAGACCAGGACAGAGAATGTCTCCTTGGTCCCCATCGTTCCAGACCTCTGACTGTCTGGTTTTTTGTTTTGGTTCCGGTACTTCTGTGGAGAAAAGAGAAGTATTCTCTGAATTTATGCAGTAAGAAATCAGAAAAATAACCTTGATAGGAGCAGACAAATATAATATGGGTGAGGTTATGTGTAGTTCAGAATCTCAGATATAACAGGTACTGACTTGTATGTCACGATACAATAAAGAGATCTACACAGTGCAGGTAGCATCCTAGTAGCCATCTAATACAGAGAGCATTCTTGTAACCACTACATAATACAGAGAGCATCCTAGTAACCACTACCCAATACAGAGAGCATCCTAGTAACCACCTAATACAGAGTGCATCCTAGTAACCACTACCAAATACAGAGAGCATCCTAGTAACCACTACATAATACAGAAAGCATCCTAGTAACCCCTACCCAATACAGAGTGCATCCTAGTAACCACTACCAAATACAGAGAACATCCATGTAACTGCCACCAAATACAGAGAGCATCCTGCTAACCACCACCAAATACAGAGAGCATCCTAGTAACCACTACCAAATACAGAGACCAGCCATGTAACTGCCACCAAATACAGAGATCATCCTAGTAACCACCACCAAATACAGAGAGCATCCTTGTAACCACTACCTAATACAGAGAGCATCTTAGTAATCACCACCAAATACAGAAAGCATCCTAGTAATCACCACCAAATACAGAGAGCATCCTAGTAATCACCACCAAATACAGAGAGCATCCTTGTAACCCCCACCCAATACAGAGCATCCTTGTAACCATCATATAATACAGAGAGCATCCTAGTAACCACTACCAAATACAGAGAGCATCCATGTAACTGCCACCCAATACAGAGAGCATCCTAGTAATCACTACCAAATACAATGAGCATCCTTGTAACCACCATGTAATACAGAGAGCATTTTTGTGACCACTACATAATACAGAGAGCATTTTTGTGACCACTATCCAATACAGAGTCCGTCATATAGTGATCTTCATTTTTTACAGACAGTGGGCCATATTCAGAGATACATTTTTCCGTGCGTATTTTTAGGTATGTTTAAACTGCGCATGCGTAGTAACTTTTTCTACGCAGTTCACATAGACTATACACGCGGAAGTGCCACACAAACGGACTTGTGAATCGCATGGTGTCACATACGTCCGGATCTGCCACGTAAAAATACGCACCGTAGAATTTACATATAAATGGGCGGGGGGGGCATTTAAATGATGAAAAGTGGGCGCTATTATAAAGATATGCACCAGCGGAGGACATATACGCACGGAAGAGTACAACAGGTCTATGGAGGCGTAAGTGTCCGAGAGCACGGATAATCAAGGGGATTGACTGCGGTTTTGGTGCGTGTTCCTTGCTCCGTCCGTGCGTATATTTGCGGCCCGATCTAAACACGGATCTCTGAATACAGCCCCGTGTCTTAGTGACCACCACTCATTACTGTCAAAATCCTAGCTCTCTTTAAACAAAAGAAAGGCTGTTGAGTGGCATCAATAGGCCAATGGCCTACCAGGAATATTCTCTATAAGTCCTATGGCCAATCGGCACCTGCCTCACTCTTTAATATCTCAACTACTATACTTAGGGATCCCATCACATCCAAATCAGAAATGTGGCACAGGCCCAGTAAGTAGAAGTATAAGAAGACGACTCTATATGAGGAAGGATCTATTTACTACTCTACGTAGGACTTACAGATAAGATTTTTTATACATTGGCTGTGGTTGTATCTGAATTGAGGGTCACATCTCAAGTCCGTATGATAAAAGTAGTTTTCTTTTATTCAAAGTACTTCCGTTCCTATATTTAAGTATAAGAAGCGTTTACCCACGATGAAGAAAAGTGAAAAATATTTCTCTATAACACTACAGTAGGCTCAGATACAGCTTTTCTAGCCATGATGTTTCTTTTGCAACACGGTGGTGAATCTAGATTGTAGCCCATTTTCAAAATCATTAAAACTTTGTTTAGTTACCACTTTGCAGCTGCTGGCTTCCTGCAGAGATCAGACAGTGGAGCTGATTTCACCCTTTCAATTCGCAGTATGTCTCATACTCTCTCACTGCAGAACTTTGAATTGTTGATGTCAGCTCTATTGTCTGATATCTGCAGAAAGTCGGTTGCCGCCAAATGGTAAGTAAACAAAGTTTTAATGATTTCTAAAGCCCCATTTCGTTTTCCTCAGCAGATGGGCCTGCGATTTTCCACTATGTAGGGCAGGTTTAACTGGGCCCAACTGTAGTCCTTGTATAATTAATCTCTTCTATTTTGGTATATCACTGCATTTTCCAAGCAATAAACTGTTATCTTCAGTTATCTCTATTAGAAAACCACAAGCAATAGACCTTTTAAAGTAACATAATAAATCGTTAAGGTTTTCTCTAAAATCTGGAAATACATCTTTAAAAATTAGGTCAATGATGCGGATACCACTAATGAAAGAATTTCAACACTTAGCACCAATTTGGGATCTCCGCATCACTTTTAATACTTCCAAAACATTTTTTGCTTTTTGTAAAAAATTATATTTTATAGTGTTGCTTCAATCCTAGCCATATAGGGCCAGATACAGAGCTACATATCAAGACATAGCATATTTACACTAGCGTATTTACTAGGCACTCCCCCCTGCCGTACGTACTTTTGGCGTTTTACGCTTGCCAAAACCTACCTTAAGTTTACACAGCAAAACTACTGTCGTACATACAGGCTACACGTACGTAACTACCTGGATTTAAATGCCCCCCCACAAACGGACTTTGGCAAGCCCCTTCGTTCATAGTTACGCTGCTAATCATAGGCTGGTACGTACATGTTACAGGATACTTCAAATGATGTCAATGATAAACTAGGTTTACATAGTGAGAAAGCTTCACAAGGAGTTCAGAGAAGCAGGAAATATACAATAACCTTTTAGCAGTGCTTTGACTTGCACGAGGCAAGTGTAATGAAGTGTAGTGCTTACAAATACTGCATATCAAAAAGAGGCACAATATAATGAATTGAAATAAGATTCTTAACAAGAAACAAACAGAACAATAAAAGAAAGAAAATAAAATAGTTATTCATTTCGCCATGTATTATTGGACGTCGTAGCCCAGAAAGATGTCTCCATATGCAACAGACCCAGAAACTATGGATATAAACCCGTAAAAGGAAGGTAAGTTAGACAGTGCTTATCTAGATATATTAGTGTGCAAATTGGTGTGCAGCGACCGTGCTCCTCACACTCCATCATGATTTCTGAGCAAGTTCCAGGAGGTAAACGCAAATGGTTTCATGATATGCTCCCGCTGGGCTTCAGGAAGGTAATCGAGGTATATGCACCATTTTTTATGGAAGGTCTCAACACCCTTGGCTATGTCAGGATATGTGGTTCTTCTATCCAAGTAAATTAACTCTAATAGCTTATCTTTAATATTATGAATAAAAGGTGGTGAGGGTTTAATCCAGTTGGACAGTATGGCCGCCTTAGCAACAGTGACAATAACCGATAGAAGGGGTATATCTTCCTTTAATGCAGGAAATAGCTCAATCCACTCCCCAAAGTCGGCCCAGATTAGTGAGAGAAAGCTTTTATTAACTCGAATCTGAAAGATGGTGTTAATAAAGTCGATTACTTTATCCTAATATTTCCTAATTTTCCCACACTCCCAGAAATTATGGATAAAAGTTGCCCTAGCGCAGTGACACTTAGGGCATCTGCCAGACTCCTCGGGGGTCATATGGCTCCTTTGGGCCTGCCGGCTAAACCATTTTGCGATGTAAGGGGTGCTAAGTAATTTGAAATCTTTTGCATGCAGGGAGAATACTTTACTTTCGCACATAGAAATCGCATACTGCATAGCTTTATGTTTAATCATAAACCAGCCCCAATACCTCTAGTTTAGCATTAATTATATTATAAGTGCCAAACCATGCATAGTAATAACCCATTTGCCCAGAAGTATAAGTAGATGTCAGAGAATCTCCCTTTGGAGTGACCATATTTGGCCTAGTTATTAGAAATATTGCCAGTGTATGCTAATTTGTGATGTCTTTCCTAGTCTTTGTTTATTTACTATATTGCTTGTACAGAAATGAGAAAGTTTTGTCATTTTATGTGGCGTGCATTATATTGTCAATAGGGTTCAAAGTAAGACTAATATTGTATTATAAACATATAATTATATAATTAATAAACATTTCCATGTCAAATTCTCCTCATTCCTCATACTCTATGAATTAT
Source organism: Limnodynastes dumerilii (assembly GCA_011038615.1). NCBI lineage: Eukaryota > Metazoa > Chordata > Amphibia > Anura > Limnodynastidae > Limnodynastes > Limnodynastes dumerilii. Next base: position 240,560 of record WWET01001558.1, on the reverse strand, counting down.
TATTCATATAGCTGAATTACGTACGCAGTGTCCGCAATTCAGCAGACATTCTTATCTGACACAATGGCTTTATCCTATAAATGGTTCAGGTCATTAACTGTATGTCCTTATCATCAAAAATTACTACGTATCAAAATTCATTGCTACCAGAATATTTTATAATAATATATTTTAATAATAATAATAAAAAACAATGCCACACTATTGCAAGAACACATTAATGTGCTATAATATAATACATCATTTTATTTATTTTTTTATTTTTAAAGGACAGATCCATCATCTCTCTGAGGATCAATATTGTATCTGTTAAGTAAACCAAAACAAATAAGACTGAGATCACTTACTGTGAGAGTCAGCCCTCTGCACCTGAACCTGGAACCAAATGAGGATCCCTGGAAATGAACGGTACTTATAGGCTGACCTTGACCGGCAGGCTGCAGGTGAGTGATCCTAGCAATTATTTGAACATCAGTCAAAAGACCCAGCCCATCACCTGTGTGTGTCACCGCATTCCTAGCATGTATCCCTGTGCCACATCACAGGACATTTTCTGGCACATATATAGGTCTCCAATATGGATCGGGGGTCCATTAAAACATATGGACTAACATGTCCCCAGAAATGATTTTATATTTAAAGTTTCCTCGCATATCAAACAATGAAACAATGAGCCGTATTCAGAGATCCGTTTTTTAAAAGTACGCAATAATACGCACACACGTAGCAAGGCCACACCCACCAACACCCAGGACACTCCCCTCTCCCAGCCGTGCAATCATAGACTTAGACCACTCTGATCTTTAAGTGTATATTTACCTGCGTATATGTCTTCCGTGGGTGTGATTCAGTATTGTCGCACCCTCAAACGTTCATGTAAATGCCTCTCCCCCCACCCATTTTCATGTCAATTTTCAAGTACGTATTTCTACGCTGCCCCTCCGTACCTATGTCCCCAAGTGCGATTCACATGTCCGTGCCTAAAGCACTTAAGTGCGTATATTCTACGTAACTGACGTAAATAAAGTTACTACGCATGCGCAATTAAAACATACCTAAAAATACGCAACTCCACGTGAAAACAGAACTGTGAATACGGTGCTAAGAGAGGAAAGTTACTTCAGGGCAAAACCATACTGATTGCAGGGGAGTCATATTTCATCTGTTGCAAACAATATTAGAGTTGAGAGATATTGTTAGCCCAAGTCTAAATAACAGTGTGATAGTAACGCTGGTCAGTATCTGTGTGCAGTAAGCAATTCAAAGATATATCCCTGCATGCAAAGAATACAATTAACTTGACTCCCCCCAAAAACAACATGGTTTTGCCCAGGAGTTAATTTAAGTTCTTATTTTAAGAAGATTCCTAAGTGTTAATCAGGTCCTTAATTTCAAGATCCTTCTTAAGTCTGAATCAGGCCCATTATCTGTAAGACAACCAAGCTACAGGCCAAAATATCCATCCAGCTGACCACCCGTGTATTTTTTTAACTCACGGCTATTGGACTGGGCCAATAATCATAATAATAATAATTATAGAAATGGCAAAGACCTTTGATGAGGGTTATACCATTCTGGAGCAGTTCAAGGGGGATTACATGCAAACTGACATGACAGAAGGAAAAGGAGTAAATGCTAGAAAATGTTATTGACTCAGCTGATTCTCATGCTGATTAATGATGACTGATTAAGATATAGGAAGTAACTTTAAATGCACCAATATTTATTAAAATGCAGCCTCAGTGATGTCATTGGTGACTAAGGGGTATATTTACCAAGCTCGAGTTTCGCCAAATCACCTCAACTCCCTAAGTTTGGAGGCGATTTGGCCATCATCGTATTCACTAAAGGCAAAGTCCTGGGACTTTAGCCTTTAGCAAATTCAACTCGCCAAACATCGCGGATGTTTAGCATGCAAAAAATACAGATCACCGGATTCACTAAAGGCGATTTGTCTAAATTGCCTTTAGATCGCCGGCAAATCACAGAAAACAAAATGGCATGCTGTGTGGGGCGCTTTCAATGAAAGCGCCTCACACATAACCTGTAAAACACATGTCAATCTATTTGACATATGTTTTTCTGTGTGTAAAAGCCAAGCGCGGCATGCTTAAAAGCCTTAGCCATGCTGTGCTGATAGAACTACAAGGCTCAGCATTGCTTAGCCTTGTAGTAATATCAGCGTCAGCATGGTAAGACTTCTAAACATGCTGCGCTGTGTGTGTGGTGCGTGTAAAAAAAAAAAAAAAAAAGTCTGCACAAAACATACAGTTATACATTACTATAAGCGTGTATGTAAAATAAACATATTCCCTGACTAATAATGCCCCTAATGTGTGCACTTACCTCCGGTGGCCACCGTGTCCTATACTAAACGTGTCTGAATGCATTGTGTGGTGTAGAAAAAGAATAAAAAAATTTGACACTCACCGTTTCCTGTCATCATTCTTGGGAAGAGTTTCTTGATGAGTTTAATCTTCTCCAGTTGCTTGTAGACTGTCCTCCAGTTGCTAGAAGTGGCATCTCCGGTGGTCTGTTCTGCTCCTCGGCCTCTTCTGTACTTGACACGAGGACATGCTCCTGCTTCTTCTTCCGTGGCGCTCCTAATAACCATTCGGTCGCTAGGGGGCAGCCTTTTATATTAATGATGACGTCAGTTACATTAGGAGCTCTAGTGTTTCTGACGTCATCATTAATATAAAAGGCTACCCCCTAGAGATCGAATGGTCATTAGGAGCGCAGCGGAAGAAGAAAAAGGAGCCTGTCCTCGTGTCAAGTACAGAAGAGGCCGAGGAGCAGAACAGACCACCGGAGATGCCACTTCTAGCAACCGGAGGACAGTCTACAAGCAACTGGAGAAGATTCAACTCATCAAGAAACTCTTCCCAAGAATGATGACAGCAAACGGTGAGTGTCAAATTTTTTATTCTTTTGCTACATCACAATACATTCAGACACATTTAGTATAGGACACGGTGGCCACCGGAGGTAAGTGCACACATTGGGGGGCATTATTAGTCAGGGAAAATGTTTATTTTACATACACGCTTATAGTAATGTATAACTGTATGTTTTGTGCAGACTTTTTTTTTCCACGCACCACACACACAGCGCTGCATGGTTAGAAGTCTTACCATGCTGACGCTGATATTACTACAAAGCTAAGCAATGCTGAGCCTTGTAGTTCTATCAGCACAGCATGGCTAAGGCTTTAAAGCATGCTGCGCTTGGTTTTTCTTTTTTTTCTTTTTACACACAGCGAGTGATGGCGATTTTTAAAGGGAAAATTGCTTTTCGGCTGTCCCTATTTTGAATGACAGCACTTTTATCATTTTTTTTATCATGAATGGGTGTGTATGCGATTTGCATACTCACCCATTCATTTTTGGAAGCACTGCCGACGGACCACCGGAGAGGTAAGTAACTTAGGGTAAGGCTGCGTGCGGGGAAGTTAGGGTTAGGCTGCGGGTGGGGAAGTTAGGGTTAGGCTGCGGAGGGGGGAGACTTAGGATTAGCCTGTCCTCGTGTCAAGTACAGAAGAGGCCGAGGAGCAGAACAGACCACCGGAGATGCCACTTCTAGCAACCGGAGGACAGTCTACAAGCAACTGGAGAAGATTCAATTAGGGATAATGTTAGGGAGTCGGGTTACTTGCCTTTTGAAGTACCATGTTCGGTGCTCCGGGGATCGATTGCTATGCCTCATCGAGGCAAAAGCAATCGATATCCCAGCCCGTTCCTAACTGGCTGGAAGCGAACGACCCTATCAATATAGGGCCGATCACAATGGGGACCCACACTCCTGCCGAGTTCAGACCTGCGTGCGTTTACCGGAAGAGAGCAGTGTTCCCCCATCACAGAAATGGTAAACCCTGCCGCTACTGTAAGATTTAAATGCTCCCCCCTGCCACCCTTACAAAGTTTAGGTAGGCGGAGGAATACTTTCCCCTACCAGACTGATCTCAAGGCCTACGGAATTAAGTTCCGTACACCTGGAGATCTGCTTGCGGAACATCTGGCATGCCAATCAGCGTGTAGACGTTATTAAGTCTGAATCTGGTCCATTATTATTGATGTTTATTTATATAGCGCCACAAAATGTCTGCATTAGTGGACTGTTCTCACCTATATATCCAGCTTCTCATAAATAATAAATAATAAGAAGAAATCTGATAAGCTCACACCCACATTCTTTCAGTGAGATATTTACATGACAAAATCAATCAATATTAATAATATTCTCTGAATTGTCAGACCTATCCCTTTTCATGACTCATGCTGCTTGTTCTAACATATTAAATACATTTTATATATGAATGACAAATGGTATGTGGGGGATTGGATCTCAGACCTTGGCAGTGATCACATACATCATGTTTTCATATAATCTCTGGTACAGAGGGGAAGACTCTTTTGTCCAGGGGAAGACTATTGACCTAATAAATCACATTTAATTGTGTGTGTTTTAGCAAAAATGGAAAACAATAAGAATCACTATATTTTATCAATATTTTTATTAAGAGCTGTTAAGACCCTGAACTCACCTGAAGCTTTGTGACTTGTGTGTAACAAAGGGTTAATAAAAAAAACCCAACCACCTGATCGGTCCTACAATGACTAATTCCTCCTGTTTAATTCACACACTACTCATTATCTGTCCTTGTCACCACCAAGGATTAAAAGAAAGATAGAGACAAGTGGCACTATTAATATCAAAATTAATTAGCAGCTGTATAAAGTGGTGTGTCACCTCCTCATAAGTTCAACAACATAATACAAGCTAAAAAGTACAGCGCTTAGATTGGAATAATTTGATTTGGTTGGCTTTTATAAGCCCTAAATTTGTATGAGCACTCGTTGGCTTTAATAAATTGCAATGGAGAACGGTATTAATAAAATATAAACAGTATTTATTATATAGTTAACAAATTAAACATGATTAAAATAATTTAAATTCAACACAATAAAGGGATTTAATATCCCAATAATTATTGTCCCAATGATCCGTTGTACTGATCAGATGTTAAAGGCTGCTAAGGTTTAATCACACACACTCTCCCGGACGGCCAACTGCGGGGGAATGGTAACTGAAGTTTAAATTCCCAATTAGTTCACTTCACTTCCCAATAGGGTCACTGCTAATACCGTGAGGGAGAGTTATGAGATTGAAGGAGAGATTTGTTACCGATAATGTTGTAGCCCGTCACCGATTATAGATGAACTTTTTCCAAGCTCCCCTTGTTCCAGTGCTCTGGGTATACGGCTCGGGTCGTCATCCCGCTGTGTAGTTCTCTCTGGCTCCGGTCTTTAGTAAAGGATTTTAAGTTCCTCCCACACCAGCTGGTCTCTGTGGAAGTCTGAAGAATATACAGCTGAGCAAGAGACTTTTCCTCTCTCTCGTAGGTGGTAATACGCAACAATAGTAGAAATGTGGCAAAATTAGTAGCAGCCCTGGTGCATGGAAGATGGGGTATAAATTTGTGTGCCTCCGATCCACTGACGCGTTTCGTCCCACAACTGAGGACTTTTTCAAAGCATAAGTGTGTTTTAGTATGGCTCCAATGTTTATCGGGTCTCCACAGGTGCATCTCAATTAGATCCCAATTCTTAAAGGTGTAGTTCTATATCATTTCACTGGTGCCATTCTAATTCGTACATAAAAATACATAAAAATACCGTTCTCCTCAGCAAACTAATCTAATTGTTCTAATACAAAACTTTAGATCACCATTATATATTGTTTTAGGGCTTTTTCTCACCAAAGTTAACTCTCAGATAAATCTGAAAATTAATCAATACATGTTGTGTGCATTTTCATTCATAGGAATAAATATATGGAAACATTTTCTTTTTTCTTTTTTAGTTTTTCTTTTTTAGTGAATAATCTCAGCATTGTATAAAATTATTAGAAAACATACATATTCCCATAAATCATAGAAATAAATAAATATAAGTAAATATAAGTAAATATAAGTATAGAAATAAATATAAATAAATGAATAAAAATGAAAATAAAAATATAAATATATATAAAAAATAAGTAAATAAAAATATACACATAAAAATAAAAGTAGAAATATAAAATATATAAATATAATAACAACAATAATGTAAGGATTTCCATTACCAATGGTATTATTGTCCTTTACCATGATTGCTTTCGTTCTTAATTGACACTCTAAAAAACATTCCCCTTCTAAATTCCTCATTCTAACACGTTACCCCATTTTATATCTCTTCCTCACTTGTCTCATAACTCACTTTCCATCTCAGCTTTAAAACCTTATTTCCAAAAATATATCTATTCCGGAGGAATTGAACCCTCAGACCCTCAAACAAATTATCATTAAATATTACGTAATACTATCCTAAAAATGTATATAAGTGTATAACTATATAGAATAAATTTATATGTAAGTATACTAACTCTAACAGGAGACTTCTATAAAGATTTAAGGGAATTTTGAGAGTGCTTTGTGGTAAGGAAACCAAAATAATAAAGATGAATATAATTCAAGTATCTGTCATAACACCAGAGGTAATAATATGTCCTCAATACCCTGTCCCATTAAATTCTATGGTGTCGTTTAGACCCTCAGGGTTGACGGTTTGGAGGGTAAAGATCCAGTAGGCCTCGCATTGGCAGAGCCTACTGAATCTATCCCCTCCTATTACTGTAATAGGGACCTCCTCCAATCCACATACTGTCAGCAATTCGGAATTTCCTGAGTGATGGAGAGCAAAGGGTTTTGGGATGCTGTGATTTCTGGTGCCCACCTGAATGTTCTGTCTATGTTCACGGAATCTGTCCTTCAGTCTCCGTGTGGTACGCCCAACATATTGGAGTCCAAACAGACACTGAAGGACATAGATGACAAACAAGGATTCACAAGTTATATTTGATTTTATAGGAAAAATTATTTTATTTGAGAAAGATTCGATATTCATGGCACCATTACAAATGGCTTTACATGTTAGACACACCATCTTATTGCATTTATAACATCCATATTTTATAAGTTTATTTCTCTCTTTTTCTCCCAGTGTATCGTTTGGTGATGGGAACTTCACCAAACTCGGTGCCAAATTTTTTTTAAGATTCCTATTCTTTTTGAATACTATTTTAGGTTTATCTTTCAATAAAGGAGCAAGTAGGTCATCCTGTTTAAGAAAAGAAAAATTTTTCTCTATTGTTTGTTTGATCTGAAAAGATTTTTTGTTATATTTTGTAATAAATGAGATATCAAAATTTTCTTGAGATTTCTTAGTTGATGTTTGATGTTCTTTTGGAAGCAATAGGTCTCTTTGGTTTAGTTTTTTTGCTTTTGTTTTAGCCTCTTCCAATATATAAACTGGATATCCACGCTCCATAAATTTTGAAGACATCTCATTTACCTGCACCTCAAAGTCCACGTCATCCCTACAATTTCGCCGTAGGCGGGTGAATTGATTGTATGGGATGTGATGAATCCATGGGCGATAATGCCCACTTTTGAAGTGCAGGTAATTGCTGGCGTCTGTCGGTTTTGCAAAATTCGAACTACAGACACCCCCATCTCTGGATGAGAGGGTGACATCCAAGAAGTCTATAGTAAACGGGTGATAAGTGAAAGTGAATTTGAGATTAAATGAATTGTGATTTAGGTCGTCTACAAAGTGCTGTGCTGAACTTAAATCCCCATCCCATACTACAAACAGGTAATCGGTAAAGCGTTTATAGAGCACGAGGTTCGCCCCCCATTTGCTCCCCAAAATGTACTCCTCTTCAAATAGCCCCATGTACAAATTTGCGAAGCTGGGAGCGAACCTCGTGCCCATCGCAGTACCGAGAACCTGCAAGTAGTAGATGTGATCAAATAAAAAGTAATTGTGAGTAAGTATGTGATATATAGACTCTAAAATTAATCTTTTTTCTTCATCCGTGATATTTTCATCATTATCTAAATAATATTTTACTGCCTCCAGCCCACCACTGTGTGGAATGTGAGTATAGAAAGCCTGGACGTCCAATGTAAGGAAAGCATACGTTGATGCCCATTTAAGATTTTCCACCAAATTTAGGATATGTGTTGTATCCTTTAAATGAGAATTAAGTGATATTATTACATACTTTTGTAGTTTGGAGTCTACATATGCAGATAGGTTTGAAGTTAATGACTGAATTCCTGAAATAATTGGACGTCCAGGAGGGTGAGTAAGGGACTTGTGAATGCTGAGATTATTCACTAAAAAAGAAAAACTGAAAAAGAAAAAAAGAAAATGTTTCCATATATGTATTCCTATGAATGAAAATGCACACAACATGTATTGATTAATTTTCAGATTTATCTGAGAGTTAACTTTGGTTAAAAAAGCCCTAATCATGTATCAATAAATTAAATACAGTATTGTAGTATACAATGGTGACTTAAGTTTTTAAGTCTATAAATATGATATAATTCATGTGGACTTTGATTATCCATTAATTAATGCAATGCAGTATTACAATATACAATGGTGATCTAAAGTTTTGTATTAGAACAATTAGATTAGTTTGCTGAGGAGAACGGTATTTTTATGTATTTTTATGTACGAATTAGAATGGCACCAGTGAAATGATATAGAACTACACCTTTAAGAATTGGGATCTAATTGAGATGCACCTGTGGAGACCCGATAAACATTGGAGCCATACTAAAACAAACTTATGAAAAGTCCCCAGTTGCGGGACGAAATGCGTCAGCGGGACCGGAGGCACACAAATTTATACCCCATCTTCCGTGCACCAGGGCGGCTACTAATTTTGCCACATTTCTACTACTGTTGCGTATTACCACCTACGAGAGAGAGAGGAAAAGTCTTTTGCTCCACTGTATATTCTTCAGACTCCCACAGAGACCAGCTGGTGTGGGAGGAACTTCAAATCCTTTACTAAAGACCGGAGCCAGAGAGAACTACACAGCGGGACGCCGTCCCAAGCCGTATACCCAGAGCACTGGAAACGAGGGGAGCTTGGAAAAAGTTCATCTATAATCGGTGACGGGCTACAACATTATCGGTAACAAATCGCTCCTTCAATCTCATAACTCGGTATTAGCAGTGACCCTATTGGGAAGTGAAGTGAACTAATTGGGAATTTAAACTTCAGTTACCATTCCCCGGAGCTGGCCGCCCGGGAGAGTGTGTGATTAAAACTTAGCAGCCTTTAACATCTGATCAGTACAACGGATCATTGGGACAATAATTATTGGGATATTAAATCCCTTGCCACAGTCATCATGTGTGTTTATCTTTATTGTGTTGAATTTAAATTATTTTAATCATGTTTAATTTGTTTACTATATAATAAATACTATTTATATTTTATTAATAACGTTCTCCATTGCAATTTATTAAAGCCAACGAGTGCTCATACAAATTTAGGGCTTATAAAATCCAACCAAATCAAATTATTCCAATCTAAGCGCTGTACTTTTTAGCTTGACCACCAAGGTTTATCTCATGCTATCTGTCTCCTACTTTAAACTAATGGAACACAATTTTCTCTTATCAGAATTATCATAAACTCTAAATTATCTTTTCTGTTAACAACTATGTAGCATATAACAACCAAGATGATACACATGAATTCATAAGAACACAGATATAAATTTATGAACTGGTTTTAATATGAAAAGAAAATCACAATGCATATCATATAAAACTGATAACATATTGACATAGAATATATGGAACAGTTTCTTATAAAATGAAAGGGTGAAAATGCAGAAAGAGGTCAGTTAGGCAGAGGATACATTTTGTGCTGGGTCTGACGAGAGACTAGCACATTCCCTCAATAGTCAATTGTGATCCCAAGAAATGAACCAAACTTTTTTTTACTAAAACTATTTTTATATCAAGCATTTTAAAGGCACTTTGATCCTCTACCAGCCCCCACCTCCTGCCCCTTTCTTCAAAGGGACATTACTAATTTCTTTATTATTATTATTCTTTTATATAGCACGATCAGATTATGTAGCACTTTACGTTCACATAAATCCCTGCCCCATTGGAGCTACATTCTAAGTTCCCTAACACAGACACACACACACACACACACACACACACAAAAGGATTCATTTATTCAGCAGCCAATTATCCTACCAGCATGTTTTTGGAGTGTAGGAGGAAACCAAAACACCTGGAGGAAACCCACACAGATACGAGGAGAACATATAAACTCCACACAGATAAGGCCTAAAACGGGAATTGAACTCAGACATTTCATATTTGTGCATTCTGTGTCTTCCACTGATCTTATCACCTGACATTTGAGACCAGACACACACACATGGCCATATTTCCTTTATCAACACATTTATTAAAGGGCATATACCAGGCCAGGGCATTAAAAGTCACTTCATATTCCTACAAAAATAATTTTTGTAACTGTTTTATTAATGATAAGCACAAATAAATCAGAAAATTTGGGTTGAGATTCAACAAGTTTTTTGGGAGAGGGAGACCTGAAAATTGTGTTTTAGAACCATGTACACAACCACTCGTCCATTCCAATCCCTGGCAGTGGCACCACTAGGCAGATACATATACAGGGCCGTCTTAATGACTGGGCACTTTGGGCTAGTGCCCAAGGGTCCAACTCACCAAGGGGCCCTTTAGCCCTGTCCAACCATAAAGCTTTTTCAGCCTCTGCTGTAGCCCATGCAGAATGACATCTTCTAAATGTAGCTCTGCGTGGGCTGTAGCAGAGGCTGAAAATACCTTTAACACTCACATGCACCGCAGCACCGGGACCAGCCGCTGGCATCTCCGTCCAAAGCGCAGCCCAGAATAGTCTGTACCGCTGGGCTGCTCCTCCGCCTGTTACCCAGCAGCCCCAGCGGCTCACTGTACAGAGAGCGCGCCGCGGGGGACACAGAAGTAACGGAGGAGAGCAAGGTAAGGTTTTTTTTTTTCTTACAGGCTGGCTCTGGCTGAGTAGGGGCAGAACATCATGGCCAAAGGGGGCAGGGGCACCATAGAGGCACAAATTCAGGAGCAGTTGGCCGACAGCAGGGCTGGCAGTGGCAGCAGATGATCAGAGGGGGGTAGGGGCCGGGCCAAACTATAGGGGCACTGTGGGCCCTAGAGGTGGCAGGCTGGCACAAGATGCTCAGGAGGCGGTAGGGTCCCTACCCCCCTTTGAGCATCTGCTGGCAGCCTGCCATCTCCTCCAGGCTGTGCCAGTGCCCCTATAGTTTGATGAGGCAGCAGGCTGGCAGCAGAGGGGCCGGGCCATCACACTATAGGGGCACTGTGGGCTGTGGCACAGCCTAGAGCAGATAGCAAGCTGGCATATGCTCAAAGGGGGGGTAGGGCCATCAAACTCTAGGGGCACTGGCACAGGCTGGAGGAGGTGGCAGGCTGGCAGCAGATGCTCAGAGGGGGTAGGGGCATTAAACAATAGGGGCACAGGAAGAGGTGGAAGCAGATGCAATTGTACAATAGGGGCACGGGAGGAGGGAAAAACAGTGACCAGCGCTGTATATAGTTAATATAATAAAATGATGTAAAATCAATTTCAAACTCAATAGTAAATAAAAAATTACTATTAGTAATAAGATTTCCTTCCAGAACAATTCATATATAAAAATAACAATTTATTAGACAAATGAATCTGGTACCAGATATATAAAACAAATAAAACACATTAATGACACACTACTTGCATAGATGTATCTAATACTGCAATCCTCAGTATGTTGTTCATGTGTCACCAGTGAACATAAAAACTGGCTCCTAGTATGGACGTATAGGCAAATCCAGAACATCCAAACTGAAGCTGATCAGAAAGCTTTGGTTACATTTTTATTTCTGGGAATGGATGGGCAGGGGCCCCTGTGCATTGCTTTGCCCAGGGTCTACAATTCTGTTAAGACGGCCCTGTACATATATATACATACTGTGTGTGTGTGTGTGTGTGTATATATATATATATTTTATTTTTTTTTATATATATATCACTATTATTCCAGTAACTTTTTTTTCCTTAACTGTAAAGAGTACATATGTACAAGCCTGTATGACAGGGATCGTTAACAAATGCTTGAGATCATGCTAATTACTCCAATTGTTATAATTGTCCTATTCAGTGATTACAATGCAAGTATTTCCTGTCTAGGAGGAATGTTGTGAAATTATTATTTAGCAAATGGTAACGCAGGCATGTTTTAGTATCTCCCCATAATCCTAAGACTCACCTCCCCGCAGCCTAAATCTAGAGTCCCCTACCCACAGGCTGATCCTAACTCTAACCCTCCCCTTCCATAACCCTAACCCTCCCTTCCCCCAAAGCCTAAACCTAACCCTCTCTTCCCCAGAACCTAACCCTAACATTCAAAATCCATGGAGAAGTTACTCACCTCTCTCATGTGGGGTTTGCAGAGGGCGGCGGATGCGACGGGTCCAGCGGGCGGCAAGTTCTGAAAAGGAATGGGTAAGCATAGCAGACAGCCTACTCACCCATTCATCAAAAGAAAATTCTAAAATGGCTGTTTTTTTAAATAGAGACAGAAGAAAACAAGCTTTCATCTGTCTCTATTTCTAAAACAGCCAATTCTGACCAGAGACATACAACGATTTGATAGAGGGGTTCCGTGGTACAATGGTCTTAACTTTGAAACCCCATCATGCTATAGCTGAAAACAGACTGCCGGCAATTGCCAGCATTCTCCATTTTAGAAAGCAGTGGTGGCTGCGACTTTCCTAACTTTAACCCTACTTCCACTGATTTTATCACCTTTAAAATGTCTGGCATTTGAGACCAGACATACACATCTATATTTCCGTTATCAGTGTCACCTATAATGTGGTTGTCATTACTGAAATTCAATTTTAAGTTTTAGTGGTAATTGTAAAGCTTTTGGGAGAGACAATTCCTACGATCCTCAGGTATCTCAAGAACTTTGTTACTTCTAAATATTGGTCTCATGTAATATTTCTTTCTCCGCATTATCATGCGCATAGTTTAATACCTGCTTACATATCATCATGATCAATTCTTAATTGTCTAATTATAAGATCATAATAATTGCTGCATGCTTTCTTCACCAGGAAGGGATTTCTAATGGGTGGAATGTTGCCAGGTGAGAAATGTTTATATCTGCCACGTCACAGAAGAAGTAGAGATGTTTATTTAAACAAAGTGCCAACAAGGCATTGATTGCCTGTGTTAATGCTGGTACTGGGGTGTTCAGCGCCCCCCCTGCAAACTTTAAATATGCGTCCACCTGTTTAACAATTTAACATTATAGGCAACAGATTTTAGTATCCATGTAAGCGTCATAAAACGCAATCCTGTAACCACAATAAAAGAAAGCAAATCCCTACTATATAATACATATAGCATCCTAGGAGTCGTTTTTACGGCGGCCGTATGCGTAACAACGGCATTTCTGCCATTCTGCGCATGCACCAGGCAGATGTTGCCCGGCGTATTCGATTAATCAGAGTGCCTTGGATCGGGCGTCCGTAACTACGCTGTAGTTACAGAAGGTATGCGGGGGAGGACGATTTGTTTCTCGGAGTAATTACCCACTGTTATGCCGGCTGAAGTTAAGGTGACACAGGGGGGGTGTCAGGAGGAGAGCTTATGAGCTTCTATCTCCCCTTCCATAACCCTAACCCTCTCTTCCCCCAAAGCCTAAACCTAACCCTCTCTTCCCCAGAACCTAACCCTAACATTCAAAATCCACGGAGAAGTTACTCACCTCTCTCAGGTGGGGTTTGAGAGGGCGGCGGATGCGACGGGTCCAGCTGGCGGCAAGTTCTTAAAAGGAATGGGTAAGCATAGCAGACAGCCTACTCACCCATTCATCAAAAGAAAATTCTAAAATGGCTGTTTTTTTAAATAGAGACAGAAGAAAACAAGCTTTCTAAATTTCTAAAACAGCCAATTCTGACCAGAGACATACAACGATTTGATAGAGGGGTTCCGCGGTACAATGGTCTTAACTTTGAAACTCCATCATGCTATAGCTGAAAACAGACTGCCGGCAATTGCCAGCATTCTCCATTTTAGAAAGCAGTGGTGGCTGCGACTTCCCTAACTTTACCCTACATTTCCCGCAGCCTAACCCTAACCTTCCCCTTCTTTAGCCCTAACCCTCCATGCCCTGCAGCCTAACTACAGCCCCCCATGCCTCGCAGCTTAACCCTAACCCTCCATGCCCTGCAGCCTAACCCTAACTCACCATGCCTCACAGCCTAACCCTAACCTTCCATGCCCTGCAGCCTAACCCTAACTCACCATGCCTCACAGCCTAACCTTAGCCTACCATGTCCTGCAACCTAATCTTAACCCTCTAGGCCCCCCAGCTTAACATTTTATGCCCCACAGCCTAACCCTAACCCTTTATGCCCCACAGCCTAACCCTAACGCTGTATGCAAAGGTGTAGAATGTATTAATGGCACCCAGAGCAAATGAATGCTATGACACCCCCAACCCCATCCTCCCATAGTATAGTGCAGTGCTCCTAAACCAGTGTGCCATGGCACACCGATGTGCCACGGAATGTGGCCAAGTGTGCCGCAGTGCAATGCCTCCAACAGGAGAAAAAGCACTGGAAGACCTTGCCTTAAGGAAATAAGGGGATACTGGGGACGCTGCAGACACATGAATGGGAACTACTAGGGAGGCTGGAGACACATGATGGGGGCTACTAGGGAGGCTGGAGACACATGATGGGGGCTACAGGGGAGGCTGCAGACACATGATGGGGGCTAACATAGGTAAATTAGTTATAAGAAACAAAATGTTATTAGCTGCGATTTTTTTATTTAACAAATAAAAAATAATGTAGTATCTGTATGTACTTTGTAATTCCTGCTTTTTTTTGTATATTTTGCTTTTGGTGTGTCGCAGAATTCTGGGAAGGGCTTAGGTGTGCCGAGGGTAAGAAAAGGTTGAGGAGCACTGATCTAGAACATAGCGCCCTCTGTACTATCTAGACGTTCATACCATCCCCAGTTTACGTGAGGGTAACAACATTTTAGGGCAGGGGTCTGTTTGCAGAATTCGTGTGAGCGAGAGGGTGGCTTCTTCCTACCCACACGGATCCAGTCATATATTATTTATAAGAATTCTTATGTGAAACTTTAATTCCCATATGAAACAAATAAAATCCTTTTCAAAGACAACAGTACATCAACATGATAACAGCTCACAACTTTACTTTAATAATGGACACAAGAAACATGTTAATAACATTGCAACCGTTAGCAACCGGTGCCTTAAACAGGTTGCTAACTTGCAACCTGTTTAAAGCACTGTAATCACTGCTTCCAAAATGTACTAATTCAGAAGGGACAGACCCAGTTAAGATCCTGTGATCCACTTCATAAAACAATACACTTGCCCCAAAAGTTGTGGACCCTCCTCTCCCCTCTAATTTGTAAGGACTCCACACCCCCAAGGTCGGTGATCCCACTAGGTGATCTTAGGCAATTGCCTAGGGCGGCAGACCTAGGGGATGGGGTCCGGTGTTGGACTGGACCGCCGTGAAAATCCCTGGTGTATACCCACTGTTGGAAGCACCTCCCACTTTTAGCGGGGACACAGAGAGAGGAGCTGTGTCCAGATGCAGGCTTAGAGGTCTGTCGATGTATGATATATTGCAGGAGTCTCCTTCTCCCTCACCACAGCACAATAGCCACAGTGGACACTGAAGATAGGTAAGAGGGAGCAGCAAATGACTGTGACCGCACAGCATGGGAGGGGGTGGAACTAGGCCAAACTTCCCCTAGGGTGCCCAGAGACACAGCACTGGCCCTGCACAGCTCCTTATTGACAGAGTCAAAAAATATTATACAAATTGCAAGTTCAGGATGGAGGGGTCCTCCTCTACTAATCTAAGCATTAAAAAAAAAAATGGGCCAGATTTACTAAACTGCGGAACAGTGGAGATGTTGCC
>WWET01001558.1:135386-158252 GCA_011038615.1 Limnodynastes dumerilii | reverse complement strand
CTCTTGTATTTAGGTTAGCAGTGAAGCACACTGTAGGGTTGTGTATTTATCCCCTATTTAATTTAGGTTAGCAGTGAAGCACACTGTAGGGTTGTGTATTTATCCCCTCTTATATTTGGGTTAGCAGTGAAGCACACTGTTGTGTATTTAGTTTATCCCCTCTTGTATTTAGGTTAGCAGTGAAGCACACTGTAGGGTTGTGTATTTATCCCCTCTTATATTTGGGTTAGCAGTGAAGCACACTGTAGGTTTGTGTGTTTATCCCCTCTTGTATTTAGGGTAGCAGTGAAGCACACTGTAGGTTTGTGTATCATCCCTCTTGTATTTAGGTTAGCAGTGAAGCACACTGTAGGGTTGTGTATTTATCCTCTCTTGTATTTAGGTTAGCAGTGAAGCACACTGTAGGGTTGTGTATTTATCCCCTCTTATATTTGGGTTAGCAGTGAAGCACACTGTAGGTTTGTGTGTTTATCCCCTCTTGTATTTAGGGTAGCAGTGAAGCACACTGTAGGTTTGTGTATCATCCCTCTTGTATTTAGGTTAGCAGTGAAGCACACTGTAGGTTTGTGTATCATCCCTCTTGTATTTAGGTAAGTAGTGAAGCACACTGTAGGTTTGTGTATTTATCTCCTCTTGTATTTAGGGTAGTAGTGAAGCACACTGTAGGTTTGTGTATTTATCCCCTCTTGTATTTAGGGTAGCAGTGAAGTACACTGTAGGTTTGTGTATTTATCCTCTTGTATTTAGGGTAGCAGTGAAGTACACTGTAGGGCTTAATTTATGACTAGGTCTTAGGGTATGTAGATGTACCGTAGACTGTGCCTTTGCACACTGCCCGCCATGACCTTTGCACACATGTATGTTGTGTACACCTGTTTGGGTCAGCCTTTGAGCCTCATATAGACTTATATATATGCATACATAGCATTTCATAGCACAAATGACCGGTTTCAGTAATTAGGACAGTTGGGAGGTATTATGACGCTTTTCCTTTATTGACCACGGCTCCCCCTGCTGGCAAAGGACAGCGCTGGCAACTACAAATCCCATCAGACTCCGACAGCTCTCAGCTATACCTGTACATTGTGGGGCTTGTAGTTTCCCTAAACCAGAACAACTATAGGTTGGCGAGGAATGACCGACTAGGTTATATGGATTTCCTAAATACAGAGAAGAAGAATCCTTCACCGCAATGTGTGTTGTTTCTTACAGAATCAAAGTTCTGGACTCTAATTTCTACCAAATGGATCCAGGAAATCAGAACGATGTTTATACATCTTTTATCAAACCCTACTTGACCAAGAAAGGTAACTTTCATTAGCCATAAATATTAACAATATGCAGATTTCATCTCAAAGCCCCTCCCACATCTTGACTATAACTCCGCCCACTTCAGGCTCTCTTACATTGGAAGTCTATTCAAGAAATACTTGCTATAAGAGGATAAGAGAGTCACAAATAAGGGTTACTATTGTCTTCTGACTACTGTTAATGTCTTTCTCTTGTATTAGGAAATACAATTACCTGCTTTAACCAAACAAACGTCAATGCATCCGCTTGGTTGGTGACTAACATGGCCTCATTCATGACTTACACCAGTGAAGAAGACTTGGCAATGTTTGCTAATGAAACCATGGTGAGATGATACATTATGAAAATGGAATAAATGATCATTTATGGGGTGTGGTTCTGCGGTACGATGGGCTTTATGTCGAAAGACGGTTGTACTACAGCAATTGCCGGTAGTCTGCATTTTAGAAAGCGAATCATAGAGTCGCTAAGAGTCTTTCACTGAAAGGTAAGTGTTTAATGTAACCCTACCTGTAACCCATCCTTAACCCATACCCTTCCTCACCCACAGCCTAACCCTAACCCTCCATACCCCACAGCCTAATGCTAACCCTCCATGCCTCACAGCCTAACCCTTATCCTCCTTTCACCACAGCCTAACCCTAGCCCTCCATTCCCCACAGCCTAACCCTAACCCTCCATGCCCCACAGCCTAATGCTAACCCTCCATGCCTCACAGCCTAACCCTAATCCTCCTTTCACCACAGCCTAACCCTAACCCTCCATGCCCCACAGCCTAATGCTAACCCTCCATGCCCCACTGCCTAACCCTAACTCTTCATGCCCGCACCCTAACCCTAACCCTAACTCTTTATATCTCACAGCTTACCCCTCTATTCTTCACAGCCTAACCCTAATGCTCCATATCCCACAGCCTAACCCTAAACCTCCATGCCCCACAGCCTAACCCTAACCCTCCATGTCCCACAGCCTAACCCTAACGCTCCATACCCCACAGCCTAACCCTAACTCTCCATGCCCGCAGCCTAACCCTAACCCTTCATATCCCACAGCTTAACCCTCCATTCTCCACAGCCTAACCCTAACCCTCCATGCCCCGCAGCCTAACCCTCCATGCCCCACAGCCTAACCTTAACCCTCCATAACTCCTCATACAAGGAGTGTCAAGCACTGTTTTAAGCTGTCAACTTCTGACAGTTTCTTTCATGCAGATGGACTTGCTCAGCCTTGTCCTCAATGCTGCATGGCTCCGCCCAGTCCCACCTACTCCGCCTCCTTGGCATTGGGCCCAATCCTGTCATGTCCCGCCCCCTGTCAGTAATGTTTAAATATTTATAAATATTTAGTGGTTGTTTTTTTAAAAATAAATTCAATAGTGGCCCTCACGCATATTGCGCGCTTAACTCCAAACGTGTGTAAGATATTGTACATACATAGGGCCTGATCCAGACCTATGCTTGTGTGCGTAGCGTCTTAACGCCGGCGTACCTACGATGCCCTCCCCTTGCTCATACTTAGTTTTGCTTTCAGCAAACCCTACCCTAACTTTTCTGCTTGTAACCGCGGGCATCCGTATGGTCATTGCGTAATTACGACACTTAGCGCTCCGATACTGTACGATTTAAATGCCTCATCCCGCCCTTGGTGCGTATTTATGGATTTCGCAAGGTAGGCACGCCCCCTCGAGCGTTAATACGAAGCTAATACCCTCACGGCTCATACATTCAGAGCTACTGAGCGCCACATCTGTCCCACGCATGCGCAGTAAGTAAAAATGGCCGTTTTTACGTTTACGCCCGGCGTAAAAACACACCCTAGCTTAGGTCTGGATCAGGCCCATAGGGTGTACGGCTCTGATTCGGATCTGTAGGTAAGCAAGGAGGAGGGGAGGGAACGCCCCAGTCACTCCTCTCCTTCTGGACACTTAAGTGTCTAAAACGTCACTTTAACTTTACCGCAGTGATCTGTGTCACCCTTCATTACCTTGCCTAACCCCTTCTACAGAAGCACTTACCACACATCTGGTGCGCACAAGGGGACTTCTGCAAGAGATTCACGCAAGTCCCATCACGCACGCAATTGTGAATCCGATCTCGTGTCTGTGGGATTTTGGGTCATTGGTTGTTTTCATCGTTACAGCTACAAACCTTTGCCAGTGATGCTTCATGCGTTCAACTCGCAAGTCACCTGACCTTCCCCCAAGACACCGCCATTTATTACACCTACCTCCTGACATCCAGCGGGAACGTCAACCTGTCCAGGTAATAAATACTGAATACATTAGTAACATAACTAAGAGAGAGAAAAGTTCCGACCAGCGCTGAGAACGATTTTGGAACACACAGCGAGTTTAACGTGAAAAGTATTTATTATTAATCAATAAATTGCATTAAAATAATGAAATGAATAATTTTACAATATTGCTTGGTGCCAATGGGCCTGATCCAGAGCTACGAAATTGCTGTCCGACGGGCGAGCGTACGACGGTTTTGTGCGTATTTTCGTACGAAAATTCGCACTGCGCATGCCCAGTATGACAGCTTCCTGTCGGCTGGACGACATGAGCGTATAGCGGTCGTATGGGTGCTTTGGAATCTGCCTGCATTGCATTGTAGCCTCTGTGACACCTAGATGAACCAGAAAGAATAGTGTTTACTCAAACAACTGAATTATAAGAGTGACTCCAGCAGATGAAAACAGCTTGATGCTTCCAAAATCCACGAACTCCATGTTATAAAGGAAGGGATATAAAGGTTTAGGTCTAAAGCATAATTCCACCTAAAACTAACAAGAAAAACACCAAAAACTTATTTGGAGAATAAAAAGATATAATTTACCCGTGCTCCTCTAAATCCCCTAAATAATTATTACTGAAATAACAACTTGTGTTGATCTGGCCAGGTAATTCTGCTTGGGGTAAATTTACTAAAGACCAAACCAACAAAAAATAGTCCCACTCTGCTGTTTTGCAGATCATGGGCCTCATCCTGAAATAAGAAATCCCGCTGACTTACGTACACCACATACGTAAGTCCGCTCTGTATAGGTACTGCACATGCACAGTATCTATATTTCCATATCGGAACGCAGCCATCCAATGCCGTGTCCTGTGCGGATTTCAGCCACCGAAGGAAGCTGTGCACTCTCCATGTGTACAAGATACGCACTAGGGAGGGCATAGTATAGTAAGGGCTTGGCTAAGCCTAACCCTAACTTCCCCTTCTTCAGCCCCTAGACCTTGATGTTCCATGCCCTGCGGCCTAATCCTAACTCTTCATGTCCCACAGCCTAACTCTAACTCTCCATGACCCGCAGCCTAACCTTAACCCTTCATGCCACACAGCCTAACCCTAACTCTCCATGCCCCACAGCCTAGCCCTATCCCTCCATGTCTCACAGCCTAACCCTAAACCTCCATGGCCCGCAGCCTAACCCTAACCCTCCATTCCCTACAGCCTATCCCTCCATGCTCCACAGCCTAACCTTAACCCTCCATGCCCCACAGCCTAACCCTAATCCTCCTTTCACCACAGACTAACCCTAATCCTCCATTCCCCACAGCCTAACCCTAACGCTCCATACCCCACAGCCTAACCCTAACTCTTCATATCCCACAGCTTACCCCTCTATTCTTCACAACCTAACCCTAATGCTCCATATCCCACAGCCTAACCCTAACCCTCCATGCCCCACAACTTAACCCTAACCCTCCATGCCCCACAGCCTAACCCTAACCCTCCATACCCCACAACCTAACCCTAACCCTCCATAACTCCTTATACAAGGAGTGTCAAGCACTGTTTTAAGCTGTCAACTTCTGACAGATTCTTTCATGCAGATGGACTTGCTCAGCCTTGTCCCCAATGCTGCATGGCTCCGCCCAGTCCTGCCCAGTCCGCCTCCTTGGTATTGGGCCCAATCCTGTCATGTCCCGCCCCCTGTCAGTAACGTTTAAATATTTATAAATATTTAGTGGTTTAAAAAAAAAAAAAATTCAATAGCGGCCCTCACGCATATTGCGCGCTTAACTCCAAACAGGTGTAAGATATTGTACATACATAGCGCCTGATCCAGACCTATGCTCGTGTGTGTAGCGTATTAATGCCGGCGTACCTACGTTGCCCTCCCCTTGCTCATACTTAGTTTTGCTTTCAGCAAACCCTACCCTAACTTTTCTGTTTGTAACTGCGAGCATCCGTATGGTCATTGCGTAATTACGACACTTAGCGCGCCGGTACTGTACGATTTAAATGCCTCACCCCGCCCTTGGTGCGTATTTATGGATTTCGTAAGGTAGGCACGCCCCCTCGAGCGTTAATACGAAGCTAATACCCTCACGGCTCATACGTTCAGAGCTACTGAGCGCCACATCTGTCCCACACATGCGCAGTAAGTAAAAATGGCCGTAGAAACGCACCCTAGCGTAGGTCTGGATCAGGCCCATAGGGTGTACGGCTCCGATTCGGATCTGTAAGTAAGCAAGGAGGAGGGCACGCCCCAGTCACTCCTCTCCTTCTGGACACTTAAGTGTCTAGAACGCCACTTTAACTTTACCGCAGTGATCTGTGTCACCCTTCATTACCTTGCCTAACCCCTTCTACAGAAGCACTTACCACACATCTGGTGCGCACAAGGGGACTTCTGCAAGAGATTCACGCAAGTCCCATCACGCACGCAATTGTGAATCCGATCTCGTGTCTGTGGGATTTTGGGTCATTGGTTGTTTTCATCGTTACAGCTACAAACTTTTGCCAGTGATGCCTCATGCGTTCAACTTGCAAGTCACCTGACCTTCCCCCAAGACACCGCCATTTATTACACCTACCTCCTGACATCCAGCGGGAACGTCAACCTGTCCAGGTAATAAATACTGAATACATTAGTAACATAACTAAGAGAGAGAAACGTTCCGACCAGCGCTGAGAACGATTTTGGAACACACAGCTAGTTTAACGTGAAAAGTATTTATTATTAATCAATAAATTGCATTAAAATAATTAAATGAATAATTTTACAATATTGCTTGGTGCCGATTGCACTAACCACATAACAACAATTATCAGCTGTGACTATATCCAGAAGTCCCTGTTAAATTCCAAGGAATAAAATCAGAACTCGTTGGTAGTTGTCAGAGGGTTAATTGAGAAGCTCAAGTTAACATTAATTTGGAACATTAAGACAGTGTTGGACGCAGTGTATCAAACTCCCGCTTACCGATCCAGTTGGAGAAAGTATGGATAGCTGTTTAGGGGGTGAATATTCACCGTGGACTCCGTTTTGACAATGACTCTGCTGGGAAACAGAACGTTAGGATTTCACACCGCCACCCCTATGTGCTGTACGTCAGCAAACGTCTCTTTTCTCCAGTTCCAATGTAGAAATTACAGCCGCGATTTCTCATAATAATAATAAATAAGTCGTATAAGCTGGGAAGTTAAAGTTCAAAGTGCTGATAGTATCCAAAAGGATCAATTCAAATTGGGTATGTGAATCGGCAATAGAGCATAGACCTTGACGCGTTTCACGACTGACAATGTCATTTCAGCAGAAGGTTTGGAAGAAGGTAGTAACAGCTGAGGCTTAGGGACAGCCCCTTCTTTTATAGCCCCGTTCTATTCGATAGGTGCAGAGATCAGGTGCACAAATCAAGTACTAAAAAAGGCTCATATAGAGAAATAAACGATGGTAAACTAGACTGTGTGTTCAACATAAGTACATTAATATAAAACAAGAGGATTATGAAATAAACTAAATGGGCCTGAACCAGAACAACGCTTCAGAGCGAATTTACGCGTGGCGGAGACGTAAAATCGCTGTACGCACTGCGCATGCGCACCATAGAAAATACGCACATTGACGTAGCGTAATTGTGAACGTATGGGCCATTCACGTATGTGTCACGTAAATACTTACGCGTGGGCGTGCCAATTTTATGTGCGTCCAAAATACGTCTGAAATACGTGAAGTAGGCGGGGGGTTGTATTTAAACAGTACAGTATGGGCGTGCTTAGCTGCGTAAATTCGTCTAGCCCATACGTACGTGTGCGGATCACTGCGGTTACGTTGGCAAAAGTTAAGGTAGGGTTTGGAAAGCGTATCTTGCTACGTACGTTACATTCAAGGGGTGGCGTATCTTGACAAAATACGTCCGTGCAAGGGGTGTGCCGAGGGGAGTGTAGCGAATTTACGCGCACGAAAATACGCTACGCGAATAAACGTACGACAAACGTAGTTCTGGATCTACCCCAATGTCTGTAAAAAAAACATTATTAACATAACTAACAATATGCCACCATCCAAACAGGAAAAATGAGAAAAGCCATTAAAACAATGACAGCCAGTGCTGCTGGTGCCCAGAATATAGCGGCAGAGAAGAGCCACCATCCAGTCTGCCCAATTTTTTATATTAAAACCATTACCGACACTTAACCCTATCTGACCCTCGATTTAGGTTATGATTTATAATACCGGCACCCTCCTCCTACCACCCTCCAGTTTATACCAGAGTTGACAACTTTTTAAAGCCATGGATTGCTGCAAGGGGCGGGGCTTAATGACACAATTTATGCAAATTGCATTATTAAGCCCCACCCCTTCAATCATTCTCTAGCGTGTCAGGGGATGGGCGGGGCTTGATGACATCATCAAGTCCCGCACATCCCTAGTAACGCTAGGGATTACAGTATTAATTGATTGCTGGTGGGGCTCGCAGGAGCTTTGCCGGCTCTCCTGGGATACCGGGAGAACTGCCCAAATTCCGTGAGTCTCCCGGATTTTCCGGGAGAGTCAGCACCCGTGGTTTATACACATGTCCTTGTGTTCTATTATACCTCTTCTTTTGCATAATACCCCCCTCCTGTACCTGGTTACACCACTTGATATATGTGAAAGCTGATCTCCTGATCCCCTGGCCCTTCTCTGCTCCGAGCTATACATGTTACTTTCTCTAGTCTGTCTCTGTATGCTGTGTGACACAGGCCATGCACCATTTTAGTTGCTCTTCTCTGCTCCAAGCTTTACACGTTACTTCCTCTAGTCTCTCTGTATGGTGTGTGACACAGGCCATGCACCATTTTAGTTGCTCTTCTTTGCACAGTCTCTAATGTATTAATGTCTTTCTGGAGATACAGCTCCAGAACTGACCCCAGTATTCCAGGTGAGGCCGCACCAATGACCTATAAAGTGACATCACTACTTCTCTCCTTCTGTTACTAATTCCTCTCCCTATACACCCAGCATCTGACTTGCCTTTGTCATTGCTTTGTTACACTGCTTGTCTACCTTTAAGTCACATGAAATAATGACTCCTAGATCTATTTTCTCCTCAGTAGTTTCTAATGTAGTGCCTTTAATGATATATTAAGCTTTCGGGTTGTAAGTCCCAAGTGCATGATTTTGCATTTCGTTGGGATTACACTGTACATGTCACACTCCCATAGTGGAAAACCAAAAATGTATTTTAGCGGACCCTACTATAACTGTAAATAAGAGAGCAAAAGCAGGCGTAACAATGCAAGCAAAGTTATTTGGTTCAGTTCTGTGGCCAGTTGATGAATGCATCAGATTTCATCTCATCGGACAAGGAATACTTGTAACATATTATTAATATCACACTTTCAGATTTTAATTCATAAAGTTATTCTTTAAGTATTAAAGTTTAATTCGTTTTATAAAGGATGTAAGTGATAACTATTAAGTGCAACCTGTGAGAATCCATAAATAACAAGTTATTCTGTTGTTTTGCAGCGTTCCTGATACATTGCTCTGTTACCTCAAACCCTCAGCTATAAAGAATCTAAATGCTAACGATGCCTTGGCCATGACCAACAAAATAAACAAGCAGTGTTTTACTTCTGCCCCGGGACAAGCCAGCTCTACCCCGACCCCTGAGGAAGTACAGGTACCGTGCTGCTCATGTCAACCGCGGCATTATACATTCACAGTGACCGCCGGGGAAACTCTTGTGTTATGGGTAGCATGGTAACAGATATTCTGGAGATCCTGGCACCTCTAGATCTCCAGCTACAGTACAATACCGATTTTCCAGGCACCCAGAATGGCAACTGTTATAGTTATAGGGGCAGATTGGGAACTTAAAGTGTTCCTGTAAAAAAAAAATCTGCAAGATGCTACGTGTTTGTTTGATCGGTGGGGTCCAAAAAATATGTAAACTGGATTAGTAGAGAATAAAGAACCTACTGACTGCATTCTAATAAAGAGATTTATAGTGACCTCTATGCAATGCAGGTAGTCACTGCCACCCCAGTGAACAGTACCCAAAACATACACCATCCTAGTTACTACCTCCCAATACATACAGCATCCTAGTGTTCACCACCCAATACATACAGCACCCTAGTGACTACCTCCCAATACATACAGAATCCTAGTGACTACCTCCCAATACATACAGAATCCTAGTTTCCACCACTCAATAAATACAATATCCCAATGATGTCTAAAGGGTGCCGAAAAAAAAAAACAAAGCCGCTACGTGTTTGTTTGATCAACTATCAGTGGGGTCCAAAAAAATATGTAAACTGGATTAGTAGAGAATAAAGAACCTACTGACAAGTATTTAACATTCTAATAAAGAGATTTATAGTGACCTCTATGCAATGCAGGTAGTCACTGCCACCCCAGTGAACAGTACCCAAAACATACACCATCCTAGTGACTAGCTCCCAATACATACAGCATCCTAGTGACTAACCCCCCAATACATACAGCATCATAGTGACTACCACCCAAAACATACAGCATCCTAGTGACTACCACCCAATACATACAGCATCCTAGTGACTACCAACCAATACATACAGCATCCTAGTGACTACCCCCCAATACATACAGCATCCTAGCGACTACCTCCCAATACATAAAGCATCCTATTGACTACCACCCGATACATACAGTATCCTAGTGACTACTTCTCAATACATACAGCTTCCTAGTGACTACCACCCAATACATACAGCATCCTAGTGACCATCACCCAATACATACAGCATCCTAGTGACCATCACCCAATACATACATCCTAGTGACTACCACCCAATGCATACAGCATCCTAGTGACTACCAACCAATACATACAGCATCCTAGCGACTACCTCCCAATACATACAGAATCTTAGTGACCACCACCCAACACATACAGAATCTTAGTGACCACCACCCAATACATACAGCATCCTAATGATCTCCTTTCTATACATACATCTTTTTAGCAACCACCACCCATGTCAGCCAAAATCCTTGGTTTCCTCTAAGTCCTATTTCCAATCCACCCCTGCCCGAGATTCAGATAGAAAAAATCCAAGGCAAGTGTACAGTGCTGGGCGCTTATTTGGGTTTTCTCAGATAAATTAAATATATTATTGCAAAGATAAAAACGCTCAAATTAAACATGCAAATTGTAGTTGTAGCGACCAGCACTGTACACTTGCTTTAGATACGTCATTTGTGTTTTTTAGGGAGACACACAATACGGTACACTAGTGGCTGCATCAAAGGGTTTTATGGGAGCAGCGCAGTTCTTATATTATTTTTATTACTATCAAAAAAAAATATAAGATTCGAATGAAGAAAAATGGTGTTTTGTTTCGATTTGCGATCCAAATTTGGCGGGAGTACCGAGTCTTGTCTTGGTTTGCCTCGGAATCCATACATTTGGATCTGTCGGATTTCACACAATTCAAACTGCTCATCTCTTATAATAAATAACCTGTTAATAAATAAATATCATCTCCCCTGTGTCCACATTTGGGATTCCTGTGAGTTATGGTGCCTGACGGATACCGTATCTGAAGGGATTTATCATGTTAGATCCATCTCGAGTCAGTTTTGTTTTACTATATTGTGTTTCTCATCCACAGGTGGCCATTTCCCTGGTCAGCAACATAAAAAACTTCACATCCGCAACCATCTCTAATCTGGGCCAATCAGCTGTGGGTCTGTCCCCATCCCAAATTAACAGCATCAGCGACAAAGACTTGGCATCCTCTGTGTCTTCATTCAGTAACGTCAGCGGCTGGAGCAACACACAGTCCAGAACTATAGTGAACAGGCTCCTGCAGAGCAATTATCAGGTAAAACAGGGAGGAATCTTTAGGATCAGGGTACTGTGTTACCATGACAACGTCACCCATTGTCCTGTGTCCCTGCAGATTACTAGCCTGCAGAACCTTGGGTGCTTAGTGAGCGGGTTACCAAGTCAGAAGATGCAGGAACTGGACCCCAAAACCGTGTTGAATGCAGCAAAGGACTCTCAGTTTGCAAGTAAATTGTCCAGCGCTCCGGCTGTTCTGCAGAACGTGATTGTCAAACAGGTGGGTTCTTATCTGGGTGCATGAGCCTTCAGAGACCATTTAGAGACTACGGACAGGATCCAGCCCTCTGCCGATGCTGACCCTGCGCTCAGTGGTCAGCATCGGTGACTTACTGCCGTACGTTTAAGACACACATTCAGAATTTACTCAGTGATTGCGGATAAACAGCATTTCTGAGGACGTCCATCTCCCAGATTAGGCCATTTAAAATAATGAAAATTAAATTAAATATTCTGTCAGCATTATTTTATAACTCCAATTTAAAAGGTAACTAGGAATCACATCTCTGTCTCTACATGTAAAACATTACTCTAATACTGTTTCCAACAGATGAAATATGACTCCCCTGCAATCACCATGGTTTAGCCCAGGAGTGACTTTAAGTTCTTATTTTAAGAAGA
Organism: Limnodynastes dumerilii; assembly: GCA_011038615.1. NCBI lineage: Eukaryota > Metazoa > Chordata > Amphibia > Anura > Limnodynastidae > Limnodynastes > Limnodynastes dumerilii. The sequence continues at coordinate 146,209 of WWET01001558.1, read as the reverse complement.
TTCTTAAGTGTGAATCAGGTCCTATATCTGGAGCTCAAGAACCCCTAATATATCCTGCAAACTAACCTTAACCCTTCCCTAACAGTAACCTTAACCCTCAACTAACCTTGATCCCCTCTCTGCAGCCTAACCCTATTCATTTCCTTCTTGCAGTTTAACCTTAACCCCCCCTTAACCCTAACCATCCCCGTCCTGCAGCCTAACCCTAACCCTAATCATCCCCTTCCCACAGCCTAACCCTAACCCTCTTCTAACCCTAACCTTCCCTGTTTTGCAACCCTAACTCCCTTCTAACCCTAACTCTTGCCCACAACCTAACCTTAACCCTCCCCTAACTCTAACCACCCCCTTTCCACAGCCTAACCTTAACCCTTTTCTCTCAACACTCTAAACCCAACCATCCCTGCCCTGCAACCGAACCCTAACCACGGTAATGGCTACCTTCTCAAAATAAAAGCATTGGACATTACACCCCCTGTAGTTACGCCCCTTTATCATCTCAGTTTACATGTTTTTGTTCTGTCTGTTATTCACTCATTAAAAAAGGCACAAAAATCAGAAAGCGGCCCCCCAGCTCCACTCCCAGTCCCATCTGCCTCCGCCCAATCCCACCCATCCAAACTCAGGCCCCGTCTCCTTGCTGTGGGGCCCGAACCTGCCACCTTATTTATCTGAGATGATATCAAAGCATTTAAACCCCTCAGATCCTCTTTAATGAGCTGGCGATATCTTTCTCTCTCTAGATCACCGCCGCAGATTCTTCTCCCACTAACCTGGTGAAAAATGTCCCTGCCGGTCTGGTTGGTTTTATACCCAAGTCCTTACTACAGTTCAATTCAGAGAAGCCAGCTTTAAATGACGTCAATGGGAAGTCCTGGAGCCCAGATCAGGTAGGATATGTGTTAGTTATTGTGCAGGCTCTCATTGCTTTATATAGTCCATCCTCTGCCCCCCTTTTACAGCCAATCACTGCGTCCTGTCAGGGACATGTTCAGCAGTCATCAGCAATCTCCCTTTCTTGTGTTCCTTTCAGGCTGCCATGTTTTTTGACAGTCTTGCTGCCTCCACAAGTAACTACTCACAGTAAGTCAGTCTATCAACGTTCGTTTATTTAAACAGCTTAAAGCATAAAATAAAAACAATACAGAAACATAAAAAAGCAGCTTGTACACGAATCGAGCTCTGTCCAAGAACCAGGGTCCCGAAAAATAGATTGTAAACCTCAAACCTACGCGTTTCGCCACTACTGAACTTTGTCAGGGGGAGACAGATAGATAGATATTAGATTCGGGAGTCATTAAGTTATCATCAGTCTGATTTCTTACAGTACAAAGGAATTCCATAAAGGACTAAATCTAAGGAGTAGATAGCGGGTGCATTTTGTATGTGTGCGCAGAACGCACTTTTATTATAGATCTGGACTCTCCAGACATAACAGGGAGGGATGCGTACAGTGTGTACGTAATGGGGTAGAGGAGAGGTATATTATTTGCACAGTAAGGGCCAGTGAGTAATATCCACAAGCAGTAGATGGCAGAGAGACTTACATAGCCTTAGATTTACGTAGCCATACACAACATTATATAACATGATTAAAAAGGACAGGCGAATTACACACGCTGGATGCGAAAGTCACCTGGTCCATTCATGCCGCACATGCACAGTATCATAATTATACACGGAAGTCCTGTATGTATGAAACTTCTGTAAGAGGGGAGCGCCAGACCTCCGTGTTGGCGATTCCGATTTAAATCGTACAGTAAGGGCTGGGTTTAGCCTTTACTTACGGCTGTCTTGTCCGCGTGTTTAGTCTTACAGACAAATTGCGGACAAGTTAAGTTAGGGTTCTAAACACATACGCTAAGATTTACTAAGCTGCAGGAAAGGAAAAAGTGGAGATGTTGCCCATAGCAACCAATCAGATTCTAGCTGACATTCTCTAATATGTAATAGAAAAATGAGAGCTAGAATCTGATTGGTTGGTATGGGAAACAACTCCTTTTTTTCCTTTCCTGCAGTTTAGTAAATCTAGCCCCGGATGCTTCCATTTCTCTCCCAACAGAATTCGCACCCATCGTCCTGACGGCCGTTACAAATGCTGCTGATACAGGGACGGTATGGAAGTCTATATAGATAGGATTTCAGATCCATACATAGGACCAAATCCTCAACAAAGAACAGCAGCCAATGTCCACATGCACATTCAATACCCTCCAACATGACCCATTCCATTAGGTACAAAATACTCTGCTCCTAAGTTTCCCACTGTCCAGTTATGGTCCACTATGGTAACCTCATTTGTTGGATTGCAAACAGTTTCTTTTTTGAATATCAGTTAATTCATTTAAACCAGGTGAGTGACAGTTGGAAGCTCAGGAGCGGATTATATTGTACCCAATGGAATGGGTTATGTTGGAGGGTCTGCGTAACTGGTCCTAGTTCCATACATGAGTGGGGGGGGTGACCTATCAATTCACGTACAGAACCTAATAGGGGGGCAAATAGATGGAACCTATTTGTACAAATGAGTTCCATATGTTCGCCCCTACTACTTTCTATTATATAAGGATCCGGTCATTCAAGCCCACGTGTAATCACAGCGTTTTCCGATCCTTGCTAACGCCCATTTTGCATAAGTCTTGATCTGGTCCAGAATGCCATTTTTTCCAGCATACCCCGATACTGCGTTCTTGCTGCTGTTGTGTATTCCTGTCATTCACCGGTGTTGTCACCACGTGTTTAGGTTCTCACCGTCCGTCCTGCAAGGTTTCACCTGTGCTACACCCAACACTATAAGCAACGAGCAGGTGAAGATGCTGGCAAAGGCGATGAATGCTCAGATGGCAATCCTGAGTGAGGACCAGGTGAGTGTTGCTGGGTAATGCTACAGGTATCACCAGGGGTGGAAGGTGACAGGCGCGGGCCCCATAGTAAGGGGTCAGGGGCCCGAGTCTGGAACTAGGCGGAGATTTGCAGTACTGGGCGTGAATGCACATAGCAATCCATGTACGAGCGCTGAGCACTACAGCTCTATACATACATACACTCATACATGGAGTGCCAAGCACTATTTAAAGCTGTCAGCCTCTGACATCTTTCTTTCAGTGCAGGGAGAAGCAGCTGCCACGGACCCCTCTCTCCTCCGGGTCCCTTGGTGGCCACACCCTTTGTGCCCTTTAGAGTTATGTGCTGTGCTAATAAGGGGTGTTCAGTAATTCGGAACAATTCAGCTTACAGCTTACCCTAAAACTCTCCAAATATTTATTATTTACAGAAGAAGAAAATAAAATATATATATACACACAAAATATACAAATATATATAAAATATTTGACTATTCACAAAGGAGGTTGAACTGAATGTTTAATTGTTGGCAAAAAATGGCAGGAATGTAACTTCCCCCAGAGGGGCGGGGCTGAGTTCACAAGTGGGTGTTCCCTCTTAGCCAGTTCTCATGGAGGGGCGGGCCTGAGTTCACAAGTGGGTGTTCCCTCTTAGCCAGTTCTCACGGAGGGGCAGGCTGAGTTTACAAGTGGGCGTTCCCACGGAAGGGTGGACTGAATTTCCCTGCTTCACCTACAGACACCCACAAATGTTGATTGTCTTCTTATTCTCTGTTTCTAGCTGAACTGCCTGACCAGGCAGGTCACCAAGGATGGTAATTTGACAGATCTAAACCAATACCCCCAGGAAGTGTTCCTCTTTCTTAAGTAAGTTATTTGTTCTCTAGGTATTGTCATTCCTGGATTGGACTTTCTCATATCCCAAAAAAGAGACAGAGCTTGTTGCAGCTTTTTTTTTAAATCTCATACTTGCTTCATCCATAGAATAATAATAATAAAAATATATAAATTCACTAATCAGCAGAAATTTGTACTCCCAAAATTATTTTAGATCAATGTAAACTGATGCTAATTAGTCTTTCCCCAAGTTGTAAGGACTGGATCCAGACTTCTGTGCTTGAAATGAGTCACTCCTGGGCTAAACCATGTTGATTGCAGGGGGAGTCAAGGTAATTGTATTCTGTGCATGCAGGGATATATCTTTGATTCTGCAGTCATCGTATGCTGTCTTCGGCTGAGTGCAATCCCGTTGGAGGTCTGCACATGCGCAGTGGCTTTCTTCTGGGACTTTAAAAAAATGAAGCCCTGGCATGAGAAGCACTGAGAAGTTTGAACGCCAGTCTGAGATGACGTTATTTTAATGCTCAGAGCAGAGTATAAAACTCCGCTCTGAGGGTTAGTAAATAGCTAAAAGCGCCGGCCCACATTAAGAACAACGGACTGGCGAGCACAGAAGAAGTTTGACTGCATGGCCATGGAAATTGTTGATTCATGGCGGTGCAGCATTAGTAAATAGTAAAAAGTTCATTTTTGGAATTATAACTTCATAACTCCACAAAATGAACTTTTTAAAGCTTGGTAAATAGAGGCCATAGACTCTGTTATAGCAGTATGTAACAACAGTGACACCTGCTGGCTACAAAACTTAATACACCACTGAATCACGTTAACAAAAACTAACATGTGTCTCTTCTGTGTTCTATTCTATTTTAACTGCAAATCTTTCTTCTAGTTTTAGCAGATAAGATTTATTGGTAATGAATAGACTATTATAGGTCATAGAATTGTTGTTATAATATCAAACTATGAGAAAGAAATGTTAATGGGAATTGAGGGACCAGAGCACTGCATTGTGGGTAAAACAGGTCATACTGCCAGTCATGTGATAAATATATATTTTGGCCCCTCCTGGATTATTTTGTTGACCTGTGGTATGTCTGTTATCGCAGCTCCTCAAATTATGCAAATGGGAGCTGTAAAGATTTCTTTACCAATGTTGGTATGGCGAATATTAGCGTCCTGAAAAACGGATCAAAACGGCGTACTGATTTACTGCAACAATCACTCTCCTGCATGGTAAGTAAACCTTATAAGTCATATTTTTTTAAACAATTTTTCCAGGCCACTACTGAAAAGTATATGTCAAATGAATGTTGGATCAAAATCTAGTGTGTAGGGAGTGTAGAACATAATTTACAATGTGTGGGAAGGTCACCGCACTGGCTCTGTTGTCACTGGTATACTGTGGGGTAATCTAATCAGAACTGGGATTTTCTATTGCAATTAGCCATGCCAATCAGCCAGTCCTCAAAGGAAAGGAGGGGGTGGGATCAGGAGAAAGGAAAGAAAGGGGATCAGGAAGGCAGGGAGATCAGAAGAAGTGGGGGTATCAGTTGGAAGGAATGCAAAGGGATCAGAAGATCTCAGGGCAGGTGGATCAGGGCGAAGGAGAGTAACGGAATCAGGACAGAAGGGCGATCAGGAGGAAAGAAGGGAGAGGGATCCGGAGGAAGAAGAAGAGGGGAATCAGGAGTGAGAAGGGGAAAGGGGATCAGGAGGGAGAGAAAGGGAATCAGGACGGGAGGGAAATCAGGAGGAAAGAAGGGTGAGGGATCCGGAGGGAGGAGAAGAGGGGAATCAGGAGTGAGAAGAGGAAAGGGGATCAGGAGGGAGAGAAAGGGAATCAGGACGGGAGGGCAATCAGGAGGAAAGAAGTGTGAGGGATCCAGAGGGAGGAGAAGAGGGGAATCAGGAGTGAGAAGGGGAAAGGGGATCAGGAGGAAGGAGAGAAAGGGAATCAGGACGGGAGGACAATCGGGAGGAAGTAAAGGAGAGGGATCAAGAGGAAGGAGACAAGGGGAATCAGGAGGGAGAAGGGGAAAGGGGATCAGGAGGAAGGAGAGAAAGGGAATCGGAAAAGGACGGTGATCAGGAGGAAGTAAAGGAGACGGATCAGGAGGAAGGAGAAGAGGAGAATCAGGAGGGAGAAGGGAGAAAGGGAAAGGGGATCAGGAGGAAAGAAGGGAGAGGGATCAGGAGGGAGGAGAAGAGGGGAATCAGGAGTGAGAAGGGGAAAGGCGATCAGGAGGAAGGAAATAAGGATGGGAGTGGAATTAAGATGATGGAGAGAAAGGGGATCAGGATGGGAAGGAGATTAGGAGGAAGGGTGAATTGGGAGGGAGGAGAGGAAGGTGTCAGGAGGAAAGAAATGAGGATCAGGAGGAAAGTAGGAAAAGATGGGCTCAGGAGAGTAAGGGGAAATCAAGTGGATGGTGAGGAAAGAGGGGATCAGGATGGTAGGGAGGATCAAGAGGAAGAGGGAAGAGAGATTAGGAGGAAGGAAGGAAGATCAGGAGGAAGGAGGGAGATTAATAGAAAGGAGAAGAAGAAGATCAGGAGGAAGATGGGGAAAAAGGGAACAGAAAGGTAGAGGGGATCAGGAAGAAGGAGAACTGGTATACTGTGGGGTAATCTAATCAGAACTGGGATTTTCTATTGCAATTAGCCATGCCAATCAGCCAGTCCTCAAAGGAAAGGAGGGGGTGGGATCAGGAGGAAGGAGAGAAAGGAGATCAGAGGGGGAGGGTGGTCAGGAGGAAGGGGGCGGATTAGACATGAGTATTGTTCTGGTGGTGGTGGGGGGGCTGGTCTTTGATTTTGATCCTAGTAGGACTTTGCCGGATGCTGTGATTAAAAGTAGATACACATAATATAGACACAGGTTTCCATGGTGTGTAATCATTATTTTGTCATTAGAAGTTACCAGGGGTTTGGGAAGGTACACATAAATACACCATCTATAGCTGTTGCAATTGCAAATTTTTTACCTTTGGATCGGCTGCAAGTTGTGAGAACAAACCTTATGGTTATTATGGGTTTGGCTGAGTTGCTGGCTCCTCTACTCTGGGCCTGTGCATGTAAAAACCTGCAAACGACGCCAAATCTACTGACACACTGCACCGTGAACCACCTCCAATAGCCAGATGCTATTAATCAACATGAAAATTCCCTTCTCAGCCAAATGTACCTTTTTTTTAACTATATTCTGTAAAACATAACAAATAAAATAATTAGATGCAATAAAACAGAAGTAATAAATCAGATTTGTATTCACATTAATTGTTAATGTTACAGAACGTCACGGGATTTTCTCTAACGGATGACAATGTCCAAATGCTGGGACAGCTGTCCTGTGACCTCAACTCATCCTTCATCCAGAACTCCACCGGTAATCTACTGACTCAGCTAACACAGTGTGAATCCTTCACCGCCGACCAACAGAGCGCCATACTCCAGGTGATCAACACCGGGAAGTCACCGTTTGGGTATGTATTGTCATCTCAAGTCACACGCACAGGTTGCTTCACGTTACATGTGAATATAAGAATCACATCTGTGTGGTTTTTTTTTTTAAAGGGCTCCATCTACTTGGACAAAGAGCAAATTAAATTCACTTGGAGCAATTAGTGGAATTTTATCCAAGGACATCTTGACGAATATTCCAAGTGTAAGCACTGAATGACTCTCTATATCTAAAAGTATAATATGAAATCTCAGGTCAATTACAACGTATAATATTCCTTAGTCCGTAAAATGCCTGTACCATATGCATAAAATGAACAGAGTGTAAAAGGCTTGTGGAGGGGACCCACTGGTCATATGACCTAAGTATGACTCATAGGTCCTGATCCAGAACTACGGCCGCCGCCGTAGTTACAATGGTCGTTTGCATAAGATAGGCAGTTTTGCCGATCTGCACATGCGCTGGGCAGATGTTGCCCGATGTAATTAATGAAAATCTTTGTGCAGGATCTTGCTTCTGTAACTGCAGCGTAGTAACGGAGGAAGGGGCGGGGAGCACCGGAACTACGCTGCAGTTACGGAAGGTTGGCGGGTGGAGGCAGTTAAATTAGGTTGAAGGGGCAGAGTTATACACAATCCGCTCTGGTACGAACAGCGGCACAGCACAGCTCTGGATCAGGCCCATAGGCACTAAAGCCATGAGGAGATAAGAAACGCAGAAAAATAGATAAAATAACTACTTTTTAAGATTTACAAATCAAAACAAACATCAATTAAACAAAATTAAAATAATACTGTTCAAAATAAGTAAACTGGATCCTGATCCGTAACAAAGGTAGTGTTTGGATGAGCGACTCAGCAAGTCCAAGGATGATATATGGAACACGTTGAGGTGGAGGGAGTACGACACCGTACTTCTGACATCATGTGACGCGTTTCGGGTCTGACCCTTTCTTAAGCCCCACCCCCCATACCGCCATCTCTGTCTTCTTTCTCCAAAATCTTACGGAGGGAAGAAATAAAAAGTTGTCAACCCTGCCTTTAAAGCAAAATAAAACATTAGCAGTTATTAAAAACAAACACAAATACCTCATTTTCTTTAACGTTCACTAAGTGCTACCGTCATAACAATGCAGATGACGCGTTTCACTGAATGGTCAACTCTTCATTGGTGCTGTTATCACTATGAAATGGTGATAACCTCTTCTTGGGAAGAATTACCCTGACAATGGAACTTTCTAAATGATTTATTTGTTTCAGTAAGCAGTAATAATATTGCTCTGTTCAGAGGATTCACAGATCGCATTATATTTGCTTTATAGATCTCGTTTAATTCTTGGATGCAGGACGCAATACAAAATTCTTATTTGACAAGGAAGCAGTTGGTCTCTATTGTAAGCAACGTGGCTCCGTCCAGAGCCCGTCGGGCTGCAGGTGAGTTAGTATGTAGAAGATCAATATAGTAACTGAATAATAACACCAATGTCACACAAATAACATTACCCATTTTTAAATCTATTTCATATTATGGGACTGATCCAGACTTCCTACATGCCTTGAAAAGTGGTGCATGTGCTGGTACCGCTTTTCCAGGACGGATCTGGATTTGGATTCCGTCCTGATTAAAAAAAATTACAACAGGGTGGGACGTCTCGCAGAACGGAAGCGCTTTCACTCTGTGGGAGAGGGGAACCACGCTAACAGCACAGTAAGGGCCGGCCCCTATGCGCTATCCAGACTCTAGCACAGTCCCCATTTTACGCGGAGACAGTGCGGAAATCTTAAAGTAGGGGTCACCCACTGGAAATCTATACCCGTGTATAGAAATTCTAGCATTAGCTGAGATCCATGAATGCTAATTTACACAAAACTTACTTGTTTTAATTTCAATTTATGTCTATTTATTGACAATTTTTGTAACATTGGGGTAGATCCAGAACTACGTGCTACGTACGTTTATCCGCGGAGCGTATTTTCGTGCACGTAAGTTCGCTACACTCCCCTCGGCACACCCCTTGCACGGACGTATTTTGTCAAGATACGCTGCCCAAACCCTACCTTAACTTTTTCACACGTAACTGCGTACGTCCGCTAACGGACGTATAGACTACGTGAACGTACGCAGCTTAGCACGCCCATACTGTACACTTTAAATACCACCCCCCGCCTACTTCACGTAAATCAGACGTATGTTGGATGAACGTAAATTTGGCACGCCCACACGTAAGTATTTACGTGAGACACACGTGAATCACCCATACGTTCACAATTACGCTACGTTAAAGTGCGTATTTTCTATGGTGCGCATGCGCAGTGCGTTCAAATCTGCGAATTTACGTCTCCGCCACGCGTAAAATCGCGGGGAAGCGTAGTTCTGGATCAGGCCCATTTTGTTCAGTCATTACAGACAAAAATAAACAAACAATCAGGGCCTCAGGTTATACTTTATTGTCTAAGCATATTTTGCCGCAACCACACTGCCCACGTGCTGGTGGCATGGTGCAAATGCAGAGTGGTGCCCCACCCCCATACAATGTTGTCCGAGTCAGTCAACTTAGCCTCACCCCACATTAAAGGCATGTTTAAGTGGGCAGAATCCTGACCTCCGTACGCACTGATGTCTACAAGAGGGAAGTGAACTCCTATGTCACATCGCATGCTGACGACGCGTTTGCACACATTACGAACCCTTGGTGACCTCTACTTAAATGTTTATAACTCAAATAAGCACCACAATGGCAGTTGTTTTGCATGCTGTAGCTTGTAACCACAAAATGTGCTGAAAATACTCACTTATAGGTCTATAACCAGGATAGTAGGAAAACACTTCCTGCTAAAAAGTTGACCACGCGTTTCACCTAGGAAACTTTACCCATTTCTCAGCAACTAATTTCTTCCTTATACTATTCAATGTATGAATATTTTTCATGAATTGATTATACTGGAGATTTTGAATGTGAAAATAAAGGTCTACTAATAAATGCTCTCTTGCTATTCATCAACTCAGCTTCATAATTGACCTGGCAGATTAATCAACATATCCACAAAACCTCTACTCCAGTAGGATCTACATTCATTAAGGCTTTATATAGACATAGGTCCTAAATCTGAATTTTTGTGTTGTAGGTTGTCCTGATGGCAAACAGATCACAGCTAGCACAGTCAGCGATCCCTTGCTCCCTCTGAACTACAGCCCTACAGAATTAGATGCATGTTTAGATAACCAAACGTTGACTGATTATCTGGGTGTCTTGAGTAATAAACCGTTCACAGATGAGCAACTGGCCATCCTGAAAGCGAGACTTGACATGGTGAGTGACCACATTCAGATCCATTTCTAGGGTTGGTCTTGCCATGAGGCATGGTCCCTGGTGCCGTAGCACCTGTTGCACCAATGGTAGTTCATAGAGCTTTATTCTGATGACCAGTTCCTTATCCTTCTCTCCCTCCGTGGAGCTTTTCTTATATGGAGGGTGGTGAAAGGTTATGATGGCTGAGGTCAGGCTCATGATGCAGGCAACTGCTAAGGGAATTTTGGGGTTAGGTGTGTGTCAAAGTTGGTAGTCTGGCAAGGTTCAGCGTGCATGGCCAAAGTGGCACAGAATAAGTTGCTTAAGTGAATTTATTATTTAGCCTTTTAAGGATCTTATAAAGTCATGGGGTCTGATCCTGAGCTAC
>WWET01001558.1:122178-134380 GCA_011038615.1 Limnodynastes dumerilii | reverse complement strand
ACACTTAATCCCTCCCTACCTCCCTACCCTCTCTACACTTACTACCTCCCTACCCTCTCTACCTCCCTACCCTCTCTACTCCCGCCTAACACAATTCACTACAGATTGTTTCCCTTTCTTTTCCAGCTTTATCCTGGAGGTTATCCAGGAACTGTTATCTCCGACCTTGGAGCCATCAGTTTCTTGTGTGGACCAAGTGACATCAGTAAGTGGAATCTAACAGTGGACACACTGGGGAGTTTGTTTGCTGTTGGACCAACGGACACCATGGTACGTATGACCAAGTTACAGAAATTGGAGTGTCTATAAAGTATCTGGACCAAGAAATGACTGGTCCATGGCAATATAGTTGTGTGTGTCGATAATATAATGCCCTTGTTTAGCCAGCAGATACCTAGTGAAGTTCTAGATTTATGTTTTCACATGTATATTGTTTCCCTGACCAAAATACATGACTATAGACTTACATTGAAAAAAGGCACATTCCCCTACCTGAAATAACAACCAATCAGATTCTAGCTCTCATTTTCCTATATGGAATGTCAGCTAGAATCTGACTGGCTGCTATGGGCAACATCTCCACTTTTCCATAGCTTAATGGAAAACGTGAATTCGGGCCAAAGTCTGGATCAGGGCTGATAATATTACGCCATTCTGTAAATCTGCTGTAAAAGAGATCAGGGATCTGAAAAATCTAAAACAAATATGAACCCAATGTATGTCAAATTCTGCAAATATATGATTCAAAGCAAAATTAGTTTTATTCTAATTAACGCACACATTCAGTCTAGAATTATTCTTATTATCTTATAATTATGTTTTCTTTCGTTACGGTGTTTTAATATTTTCAGGCTCAAAATTATATTGGAAAATACATTAGTTTGGGTAATCCATTGAATGGTTCTGCATTAAACATCATTGGAAGTGATGTCTGTCTACTTACCACTGCCCAATTGAACCTCATCACCCCAAGTGCTTTAAGGTTAGTGGCTCCTGACAACTGCAAATCTTCTGATTAAATGCTCAGGCCTGTATTGTATGTATTGTATGTATTGTACTTATTGTCATGCCTGTCAAACGTTTCATAAAAAACCCAAAATAATATGAAATGCTAAATGTTGCATTTTCTAGTTGTTATCTATTGGTTATAATTAATATTGTGGGTAATATGGGAGGGATCAGACAGAAGGGAAATACAGACACACATAAAACAAGGACTTACATGGAAGACCAAATAAATGTGGACATCGTGGACCGTATTCAAAGACCCGGGTGGGTTATGTGTGGACAGATCCGCACCTGATGGTAATGCAGCCTGTGAGAGACAGATAGGTGAGAGGTACCATGTGGGTAGTATAGGTGTGGGTTGTACTGATGTAAGGGTGGAAAGCTCTAATAAAAAGGTGGCTTTTTAAGTGTTTGAAGGTTTGGGAATCTGATGTGGGTGTTGAGGGTATCAGTCAAGGGGAAAGACCAGGCAAGGTGCAGGTCATTAGATGAAGATGTAAAAGGTGCTAGAGACAGGAGATCAAGGTGGGATTTGAGATGAATGATGGGGTCATGTGGAGAGCTTTGCAGATCAGGGAGAACCATTTTCAAGTTTGTGTTTTTGCTGGAGAGATATTTGGGGCCAAGTGGCTCACCAATCATTTCCCTTCTATCCCAACACCAACTGCAGTGACGCCAAAGCTCTAGATGTATCGGCTTGTAACCAGACCTCGAAGGACGCCCTCTATGGCATAGCGAAAAAAGCCTACCAGGGAGCCATGAACCAGTCAGCTACCTACTACAACCTCATAAAGCCTTATCTGGGTGAGGAAGAGCCGTATGAACCATAACCAATTAGATAAATGCTAAGCGCTCTTTACCAGTCCTGGCTTTTATTAACTCTACTACGAAATTGTGTCAATAATAGGTGGAGCGCCAACCGCAGACCTCAAATCCCTGGCGGCCATGAATCCCAACATGGACATAGGAACATTTATCAAATTAAATTCAGCCTCAGTGATGGTGAGTATATAAAATATAACATTCCAACATTCATTCACTTGAAATAATTTTGTCACCACCTTCATGTTCCATCCCTCTGTCAGTAATGTTTGGGATGGTTTGAAACATTTTGTAGTCAGCTATCATGGATTCACATGGATACAGACCATTATTATATTGTGTATGAATGGGGAAATTTGCGAGTTGGAAGCCTTACAGTGCCCTTCTTGGCACTCATGGGCAATGATTGGCCCTTCAGTTTTTGGACTTAGTAGTGGATGTACTCTGCTGTCTATCATAGTCACACTTTTGTGTAAATCAGGGATTCCCAACCAATGTTACTTGGACCACTGTCTGGTGGTCCTCAGGGCAACTGGGCAAGCTGGTCAGGTGGTAACAGCCGTACCAGATGCGATACCAGATGGCAGAGGTCATAATCAATAACATATCTAGAGGGCTGAATGTACCCTCTAACGTGACCCATTCCACCAGGTACATAATACTCCTCTTCCTGAGCTTCAAACAATCAGTTACTATGGTAACCACCTGTGTTGAAGTTAAAAAATGTTTCTCAAACATTAGTTCATTCATTAAAACCAGGTGAGTGACAGTTAGAAACTCAGGAACGGAGTATTGTGTACCTGGTGGAATGGGTCATGTTGGAGGGTATGGAAAACGATCGTCACTGTCTGTATATAGCAGATCCAGACCTATGGCCGCCGTTGTATTTACGGCTGCTATATGCGTATGCATGCACCGGGCAGATTTTTGAGGGTGCCCTGGATCGGGCGTCCGTAACTACAGTTACGGACCAAGGGGTGTGCAGCACCGTAACGTCACTGTAATTACTGAAGGTAGGCGGGGGGAGGGAGGGAAATTAGGAAGTGAGGGCCGGGTTAGGGGGTTACAGTTAGTTTTATGGCATAATTACCTACTGTTACGCCAGCTGAATTAAGGTAGCCTTCAGCTGGCATAACAGTGGGTAAGTACGCCGGGACAGGGGGAGTGTCGGGGGGAGGGCTTCTGAGCTACGCTGGCCATACTTGCGAAGTACGGCACAGCATAGCTCTGCATAGAAGCACACTTGTGCCCCATACCATCCAATCAGATGTATGCTTTCATTTTGCAAACATTAATAGGAATATGAGCTAGGATCTGGTTGGATGAGATAAAGATCCCATTGTACCTGTCTTAACATGAATCTTGTCATTACGTCACCCAGGGCCTCAATGTCAGCGATGTGAAGAGTCTGCTTGGCAACAATACGGTTGATCTAGTGAGCCAGCAAAACAGCCCAGTCGTCAGCACTTGGATCGCAGCACAGAAACAGTCTGACCTGGACACGCTCGGCTTAGGACTCCAGGGAGGAATCCGCGATTATTCCTACACAACGCTCAGTTCCAACACAACAACGCTCAGTTCCAACACCACGCTCATCACAACAACCACTAAGCAAAGTAATAAGAAAAACCTCCAATGCCGTAATATTAATTCTCTTCCATGCATTTAGATACACAGGACCAGATCCAAAGATAGTGAATCGACACTTACCTAATACATACTAGAAAATGTCAGCTAGACTCTGATTGGTTGCTATGGGCAACGTCTCCACTTTTCCTTCCCACAGCTTAGTAAATCTGGCCCAATGAGGATCTCACGGCTTGCCGAATCCCCGCCCATAAACTGGCCATACACTATAGTCGGTGATCTTAGTGTCTGAGATTTACATAGAAGTGTTCCTTCCCCTCTTCTCACTGGTAAAAATGTCTGCTTTGGCGCCTGACATTTTAATATATGAGGAGAGGGAAAGGCTCATGTTATCATCTTTACACCCCTATTGCTGCACTGCCTCTCCTGTCTGCAGCACGCCCCCTTGCTGAGCGCATTGCACCAGCCCTGACTATAGCGATGTTTGGGCGAATCATACAATACTTTTATCTGTTGTCCTTCCTAAAGTATAGTATGTGGCATTTTAAATAACTGGACCCTGTATTGCCACCTCCTGGCCGGAGTCTCAGCTTCTCTCTGACTCCATAGTTATCAGCATGTACATCAGTAATACAGTAATGGAAGCTCTGCGTTCTGCATGGCTGCACTATTAGAGGGGCAGAACTTCCATCACTCTATTACTGCTGACCATGAAGATCATTATGGGGTCAGCAAGATGGGGAAACTCCAGCCAGGAAGTGGACACGGCACACCATTGGGGGCGGATCTCCCTGACAGCGAACCAATCAGCTGCATTGGCCTTCTGCCCAGGTTAACAGGAGGCCCATGCAGCCAATCAGTACAGAGACTGGCAATCTTGGCAGCCCCTCCTCTTCAGCCTCCATTATCGGTCATGGCAGGAAAGGAGAGAAGCGTCGATTTTATCGGTCCAGCGCCTGCTGTTAGTGATAATCAATGCAGTGTATGATTTACTGTACATTATACTTGCAACCACAATCCGTCCCACTGGACAATAGCTGCTTAAATGAAAGTTTGCTTAATGTGACTGCGGCTGGTCTCAAAATAATTGTGCTTAAATGGCACGTTGGTTTATGCAAATAATGTCCTGGACTCATCCTGGGATATTATTTTACAGCTCCAGACCCAACGTGTGTTTCGTAGAATATTAAAATGGAGATAATCATTTTGACGTAAGCTATAACAATAGCCAGATTAATCTTTGTAGAGCACAGTCAATATAAACTCGATTATGCTGATTTGAGTTGCCTAGGGCTATGTTTAATGCATGAAGAAGCTGCCCGTGGTGCATCCATAGCAGAACAGGAGTTTGGATACAGTTTGGGTGGTAATAGGCTGGCCTTTTATAGGTTAGACACTCCCCCGCAGAACATGCCCACACCCTCTGGTCCTGATTCACCAATCAGAAAAATTGCTTATTATTTAGCACATTATAACGCCACTCATTGTGTAACAGGTATATGTCTAACATCTTATCCATATTTTCTTACAGGTTCCTCAGCTCCAGCGCTCCCACCAAGCTTCTATCTCCTGGTCGGTATTATGGGAATTTTTCTACTT
The DNA here is from genome assembly GCA_011038615.1 of Limnodynastes dumerilii. Lineage (NCBI taxonomy): Eukaryota > Metazoa > Chordata > Amphibia > Anura > Limnodynastidae > Limnodynastes > Limnodynastes dumerilii. The sequence continues at coordinate 129,364 of WWET01001558.1, read as the reverse complement.
TAAGACAGAAGTATGGAGCAGCAACCTCAGCTTAAATGCTGACAGCACCATCTCTTCTTCCCCTGCTCTTCGTGTGTATAGAATAGATTGATTTTGGGGCAATCACATTGTATATACACAGTACGCTAACATCCAATCAGACTTTTCCTTTAAGAACACTGTCCCATTATATCGTTGCCAATCTTTTAGATACCTTGCTTTAACATATACATTACTTATATCTTTAGGTCATTGTCTTTTAAATTGCATTACCTCAAGGAGGAAGGTTGTTAATTTATTTATTAAAATGTTTAAGTAGAGCTCAGAAAAGTACAATGTAAGATATATCTTGATGGTATTACGCTACCTTCGTGGACAGCTGGGGCTTCTTATTGGCTACTGGAAAGGCAGTGACATCACAGCCAATGATTGTAGCCTGCAAAATGTCCTCTAAGGAAGTTTTCAGGGGCTTCTGCTGTTCTTTTTATGCTAGGTATTTTAATTGTAAACTCTCTTTTTCTCCTTTTTAATAAATCCATCTTGTAGACACATTTTTGTGGCCTGGACCAGTATTTATGAGATTGGATTGTTGCAGTTGCCTTCTTAGCAATTACAATTGGATCGGTGACAATCACATGATCAATATTGGTTGTGCAAAAACCAGTATCCACAATATGGCTGACTTGTATTCATTTGCAAATCTTTTGAGCTACAAAATGGCCCATAATATCTGACATGTAAATGCTATCACCTCATCAATAAATTAATTATAAGACAATGATGTGACAATTTATTTCATTACATAGATTACAAGATATGACTACATTTATAAAGGAAAACAAACTACTATGACTTGTTCCAGAAATATGAGCAAAAATAAAAATAAAGGTGTAAAGTTACACCTGGTCTATCAATGGACCTGATTTACGGTTGAGAGTTGCCTCTCTCCTCTTCATAAGAACGCCCCAAGGCAGCGTTACGCTGTCTCTATCGACTTAAAGTATCCTGCATGGTCTTTAAAAACCGCATGGACGCAATTTATGTACCGACCTGGTAAATCACCTACTACGCATGTGTCGAAGGTCATTTCAGCAAAATAAGCACTTAAGAAGCACAATCTGCTTAAATGAGAATCAGGCCCATTTATTTATTTATTTTTTTACAATTTTTGTACACATGGAAAACAGTTTTCTTTTTATTTATAACGCACAAATGCTTAGATGACAGGCTTTTAAAAAGGGACCATGCATTTCTGGCCTACTATGAAGCTTCAACAGTCACTTTGGTTTACAGTCACAGCCCTAGGGAACCAGACCTGAAACATCCCGGGGGGTGTCAGTGTCTATTCTGAAAGCCTGATATTTTTTCCCAACCTAAACGAGTTCTGGGAGCTGATTCAGAGCTGCACTTTTTTTTTAGGTGCACGTGTAGAGCTGAGCAATACCATGTTGTACTGTGAGGGGAGGCAGATTCAAACTGTGAAAGCAAAATTAGAATTGACAGGTGAAGCTTCTTAGCTGAACATAAAGCTATGCAGTATTTGAGTTCTATGTGCAAAAGTAAAGTATTTTCAATGCAAGAATGAATGAATTAGCACCCCTCACTTTGCAAAATGGTTTAGCCGAATTGTATATTTGCACCCGTTTTGCTCTCACTCTCTGGATCAAGCACTTAATAAGATCTTAATATGAGCCCTGTCCAAACCATAATCCATCTGTGGTTCACCTATAGATAAGACAGAAAAAGACAGACCCAGGACTCTTGTGAACGGACAGTATTTATTCACATTCCCTGTATTTGATTCCTATGCATTTGACAATTTACAAAAAACACATAAAACACAGCAAACTATAAAATACTAAAGAATAAAATAGCAGCATTCTGTACATATAAATCAATAGCAATTCTTTAATACACTTAAAAGAAGGCATGCACCTAGCTTATAAATAAATACTCTTCTTGCAAAAAAATGATACATCTTACATGTCAATATACCCGTCGCTTTCTCTTTCACATTAGGTCACTTGGTTTACGTATAGTCCAAAAGCCTGTTATAAGCAGAAGGTCATAGGTTATGGCCACTGGCAAGTTCTAGAAATTCATTTATTTTAAAAGTTTTGTAAAATTTAAAGTAACTTCATTTCTTCTGCGATTTACGATTTTATATCATAAGCTGCATTTTCTTATCAAAGTCCGACATGCATATGTTTAGATAACCTCGTTAATCAATAATAAAATTAACGTTTTTCACAGAATAAAAAGCTAGAATAGTGGGTGAACGTTCTAAAATAGTGATAACTGATTGGTTGATATGGGCTACTTATCTTTGAGAGCATTTCTGCCCCTCAATGCTAAAAAAAAAAAAAGTATAGATAATAAAAACGTTACACTAACCAAACAAATTTAGAGTCTTTACTTTCTAATATTAGTTTTTAAAAGTGCTATTAAAGCACATCAGGTGTAACCAATCAGATATGAGCTTTAAAATAGTATCCAAAGGTCAGTCGTATTCCTAGATAGCAATAGTCCAGACACTGTAGCAACACGATTCTGAGATTCCATCAATACAGATTTGACAATGACACTATAATGTGGGATTGGGGTTAGTAACGTGCGTACTGATTATACATTGTATATAGAAATCAAAATAAAAGCAACCTCGATGTATCCCTCTTCTTCATGCTCTTCATTTTTTGGAATTTTGGGTATTCAAATATTTTTCTCTAAAGCTATAAAAGTCGTATAAGGAAGAAACAGAACAATTAGGTTCAGGAAAATAATAGCCTGGACATGAAATTCCTATGGCTGTAACCAACATATGGAGGTAGCCATTTTGTTTTAACAGAACCAATGCTTATGAAAAAGCAACCATCCATTCACCGGATACCTGTGACATCACTAAGATTCCAGGCAACCATTCATCAGGAAGCAGTAACACTATCGAGACTACAACAGACTGAGATCACAAAATGGCTGCCCCCCAGCACACCAAAAATAGCAATCACAGTGCAACTGTAGGTGGGAAATTAATAATGCAATTTCCGTACTGTGAGATTAGGATACCCTTAGTAATAGATGCATTAAAACACACTAGCAGCAGTAAAATGGAGTTTGCTGGTGAACTGCCTTAACACAGAACATACTACTGAAGCAGTGCATCGTGGTCCTAGAGCAGTGATAGGCTGGTCCGGGTTCAACAAACTATCGCTAAGATGTTATTGGTTGCTTAGGCACTGCTTTGTACCCTATGGTGATTGGAACTACCTTAAGTGCAAGAGGGGACAGAGCAGATTATTCCCCCGACCATTCCTCTAACCACTGCTGACATATGGCTTGTTCCTGCTCAGTCGCTTCCGTCTTCGGTTTCCGGGGATTCATGGCGCCTTTCTTGTTCTCCGCCTCTTTGCTTTCCGATGCCAACACCTTATCGATCATTTCATTCATGGCTTCGTCCAGGCAACGAACGGTACGCGTAGGGGTCCAGTCGGGGTCGGTGTTTGGCTGGAAAGGATCAGGGGCCGTGACTTCAACGAGTTCGCGGTCAGTGGGGATGCGCAGGTAGTAGGCGTGGAGCATCATCCGGTACGGCTCTGTGTCCGTCTTAAAGCTGTAGGTAAAGTCGCCCACGATGGAATAGTCCAGCGCACGGCAATGGACTCGGAGCTGGTGGGTCCGCCCTGTTGTAATCCAAAATATAAGTCCTTGAGACGGCATAAACCAACGGCAACAGTGCTTGGTACAATGGACCGGATCCTGATTTATTAGTCAGCTGCGAGCAGACCTGAGAGACGCGGAGGCTGTGGAGCTCCGCTATAGGTCGCCACGCGATCCTAATTACCATAACCCCTCCCCTTACACGTATGGCTTTCCACCTGCAGGACCCTACCTTAACATTTACACATTGGACCAGGGGCGTTTTAAGAAGTGAGGGGGTCCTTGTGCATGATTTGTACATGGGCCCTCCCCCCCCTTACCTGAGACAGGACTGCACCGATTCGCGGACCTCAAAAGGGTCGGGGTCTAACTGTGCTGTAAGCCCCGCCCCTTTTTCGGCCTGCGAATAGGGACAGTCCCACCGCAGGGGGAAGGTGGGCACATTTGGCATCTATTTCTACCCTCCGGAAGATCTTAGAGGGAAGAAATAGATGCTGAATGGCCCCCCTGCCCCTGCCAACCCAGGGTGCAGGATGCATGCCACAGGCCCCCCTGTTCTGAGGGGCCTGTGTGCACTGCACACCCTGCACCCATTATAGATACGCCTATGCACTGGACTCACAGAAAATGGGACCGGTGCATAAATAAGGATCGCTTAACTAATACCCCTCCCCCCCATATGCGGACATGCTTTAAATCCATGCTGGAAGTCAGTAACACGCATTCGCACACGAAGATTGGGGCAATTTTCCGCTCCCAGCTTGCAGAAAACAGTCAATTATTCCATCAGAATCCAGTCCATTATTACTGCACTCTATTCATAAAGCACTGACATAAATATATATACACACAGCTCCGCACAGAGATAAACGCAGATAAATGATGTACAACGTGATGAAACAGAAGGAAGAAATGGTGCTGTCCATAGGAGCTTACAATCAGAGGTGTGGTGTAACTACACCTCTGTGGTGTAACTACAAGACCCATCATGCTCTCCAGCTACCCGCTGTCTTTGGTTTGCTACTTCCGATGATCTGAATACAGACAGTCAACACGTGGACACTGCCACGACACCCGTCTAATAGAGTATTGTAATGCTCTTTGTTCAGCATTAAAATAAACCTGACCCTAACCCTAACCATGGAAGCACCACAGAGCACAACACATATCAGGGAGATTAAAATGTTTTCTAAACTCGAATCCTGGGGTCAGTTGTATCACTGGTGAAATAGCAGCTGCATCGCCCTGTTCCTATAATGGAGTTGGGGAAGTTTGCATGTGACTGTTGGTCTCTAGTGAAGCGGCTGCCGTCCTGGGCTGCCCACACGTCCTCCCAGGTTTATTCTCAATCCACGTACCTGTTAGAGGCTGTAGCAAGACTTTGGTGACGGGATCTCCTTTGTAGAGCCCGTGCTGCAGCACTATAAGGTCAGTCTGACAAGGCTTAGCATTCTCACAGCCTAAGACACAGAAGAAGCAGAACAAGAACATGGTCACTACGAACACTACAGACTCCCCCTCAGCCAGCGTCAGAGATATCCCCCGGCCACCTTATACATCTGTATAGTGTATAAGAAGCATATACCGTGACAGAAAGAATACTAATGGGAAATACACTTCATTTAATAAATGAAAGTTCAATAAGCAGCAGCTGTAAGGGGAAAATCTTGCTGAACCAGATCCAGACTTCAGCTAATGGACTTATGACTAGAATCACTAGGCTTAGAGGACACACCCGCATTTCGCGAAAGTGCACAAGCCACGTTCAAACCACGCATTTGGATCCTCGGGATCCGGAGTTCTTCCCTGGGAGTGATCCGCTGGAATGCAGATAGCACAGTGACGGAACACTGAGCGCTCTCCGGACCTTGCAGAATTCTGAGCCGTCCTCATTTTAAGTGCAGACAGCGCAGAAGTTATAAGGTACGGCCCGCATAGCAGGGAAGGCTGAATCCAGTGAGGATCTGGTAAAAGGATCCCTGATCAGAGTGCAGTGACATCAGAAAGTCTGGATTGGTTCAAATTTGATATGAGAAAGTCTTTTTTTTTTTTTTTTCAGGCAAAACGCGTCGGTGGAGCTTTTAACCAATTACAGAGAGACTTTCACTCCAATAGCCTAGAGGAGAAAACTATCCTCTTCTTGGGCCGTATTCAGAGATCCGTCTGGCGATCGGTCCGCAAATATACGCACGGACGGAGCAAGTTACACCCACCAAAACCCCAGTCACCCCCCTTGCTAATCCGTGCCCACGGAGACTTCCACCTCCATCGACTAGCCCTAACTTTTCCGTCCACTAGGCACTTCCGCGCATATAGTCTACGTGAGCTGCGTATAAAAAGTTACTACGCATGCGCGGTTTAAACATACTTAAAGATACGCACGGAAATCAGAGAAAATGCGGTTCTCTGAATACGGCCCCTTAGCACTGTCTCTTTGCTTATGGTGTATGAAGATCATCCTTTTTTTAGCTACGGGCAGCTGTTGCTTGCTAAGGGCCAGGGGAGATTTTGAGGTATCAGATCCCTGGGAAAGAGATTTAAAGGGATCGGAAGCGCTGGGCAGCGCTATACAGCCATCTGTGCGCTTACATTGTGACTCCTCCCACTTCTGACAGCCAAGGGCTGTGTTATATTTCCTGACTCAAGCTGAAGGAAATTCCCGGAAGTACAGAAATCAGGAGGGATACGCAATGAGAGGGAACGCCAATACAACACGCTATGCTCTACCAATACTATGTTGTGAAACTACAACTCCCAGCATGCTCCAACAGCATAGGCATAACTGACACCTGGCAAAGCATGATGGGATTTGTAGTTTACCAACCCCTGGAGCGTAGCAGGTAGCCTGTGCCGTTATACTATGACTTGTGAGCCCTTCTGACAGTATTGAAGGGATTATCTGACACTGTGATCATTATTCTGCGTCACTGCATGACATAGGAATCAGTTCTTGGAGAGACTTTCCTCTATACAACGTATGTTAAGCCTTGTTCAGGACTCACCCTCAGTTCCTTCCACGCACATCATGTGTGTCAGTCCGTCCTGTGTGTTCTTGCCTATGGCCAGCGTGATGGTCATGTAGTTTTCTCTTACAGTTCCCCGGACCTGTATGGAAAATCACAGCCCTGAGGACATCCAGGCATACATGACTAAACGCACTCAATGGGCTGGATCCAGACCTAAGTAAGTGCTTGAAATGAGTTACTCCTGGGCTAAACCATGTTGATTTCAGGGGGAGTCAAGGTAATTGTATTCTTTGCATGCAGGGATATATCTTTGAATTGCTTACTCTCAATGGGCTGGATCCAGACCTAAGTAAGTGCTTGAAATGAGTTACTCCTGGGCTAAACCATGTTGATTTCAGGGGGAGTCAAGGTAATTGTATTCTTTGCATGCAGGGATATATCTTTGAATTGCTTACTACACATAGATACTGACCAGCTTTACTATCACACTGTTATTTAGACTTGGGATAGGAAACATCACCTCTCAACTCTACTATTTGCTACAGAAGAAATATGACTCCCCTGCAATCAACATGGTTTAGCCCAGG
>WWET01001558.1:100715-118900 GCA_011038615.1 Limnodynastes dumerilii | reverse complement strand
TATATATAAAAATGTGTGTGTATAATATATATATATATATATATATATATATATATATATATATATATATCTATCCAGAAGAGAAGGCACTCACAGACTTGATCATATGCAAAGTTTTTAAAATTTAATACATCCTATCCTAATACCAACATTTCAGGAGCATTTTAGCTCCTTTCATTAGGGCTACATATCATGCACTTCAGCAAATCACTGATTGGAATTACATCAATATACATATTTATACACGATAACTATTTCTATCCAGAAGAGAAGGCACTCACAGACTTGATCATATGCAAAGTTTTTAAAATTTAATCAGTTACATCCTAATACCAACATTTCAGGAGCATTTTAGCTCCTTTCATTAGGGCTACATATCATGCACTTCAGCAAATCACTGATTGGAATTACATCAATATACATATTTATACACACATAGATAACTATTTATACACATAGCTATATATTTACACACACACACACATTATATTTATACTTTAGACATCCATAATATATAATTATATATATACACACATATTTATAGACAAACATGCCTATATATTAAGCACATTATTATATATTTACACACATGCCTATATACATAGACCAGTCTACATCCATTCCATTGCATACATATTGCAGTAACATGTCCATCTGGACACATGAACACTATATATCCCACATATCTTCATCACTCCATACATACTGTCTGTGTACTCTCTGACCACCGAGACTGCAGCAATGTGAACGTCTTCCGCCAATCCCTGAGCGCCCTCTCAGGGCGCTCCCAATCACAGAGCAGCCTTCAAGACTGCGGCCAATCACCTCGCAGCCTTCCACAGCTCAGCCAATCAAGGGTCTGTTGATGCCAGAGCACATGACAGGCAGGAGAGCGCCGTCACCCGGAAGTGGATGTTTGGCGGGAATCTTGTCCTGCTGGGGGAGACATGGACGAGTATGACCTGTACGGGATAGAGGATGACTATGAGTCGCAGTTCGCCTCTGAGCTGGAGGTGCTGGCTGACCTGGAAGGTGAGGCGGCCGAGTGCTGTGCTTGCAACATGTCCCGCTTCATTAGCTACTCAGCGCTCCACTCCACAGCTTCCAACAATCGGTTACTATGGTAACCACCTGTGTTGAAGGAAAAAGTGTTTTCAAATCTATCGTTAGTCAGGTGATGGTGACAGCTGGAAGCTCAGGAGCGGAGCATGTTGTACTTAATGGAATGGAGTCGAGTCTGTTTAATCATTTATATACCATGGATTCTGTGCTGGCTGTCATTCTGTCATCCATTCTGCCTCTATAGGGCTGTTCCACAGATCCAGAGTAACAGGTGCACCTCAGCAAAACCATGTTGCAATGGGAGGGATGCAAATTAAAACTGTGGAAACAAACTTAGAGTTGAGAGGTGAAGTTTCCTGGCTGAACTCTAATTTAGAGCTTAACCATAAAGCTACACAATATTCAGTTTCTATGTACAAAAGCAAAGTATTGACCAGTTTTGAGGTTTACACTTGCACCTGTTATGATCTTGCGCTTAAACTTTGGATCATGTCCACAGATAAACCTGAGATAACAAAAGACCCTGGAAAATGATTCATAATCTCACATTATTGTGTATATAACAGGTCTTGACAATTAAAAAAAATAATAATTTTGGAACAGTGCAAAATTTGAGATATATATGTAAATAAAATATACTTTAAATGACCTCTCACTTGACAGTGTACGTGCTACATTCCTCTTGTGCAACATAGGGAGCCATTTACTAAACATTTTGCCCCCCAATGTTAATTATGCTACCCAGGCTTACTACTCCTTGCGGTGTAGCATTAAATTAATGTTTACTAATACTTAGCATTCCAGCAGGGTCTTAGGAAGAGATGCAAGCTGGGCGCCATCTTCCGAGAATTAAGACGGTTCCCGATGCCACGGCTTTCTACTCTACACTCTGTCAGAGGATTTCTAAGTCCTGAAAAGGAACACATTGCTCTCTTGACATCTGTCTAATTTCCTCCTCACAGATGATGCACCTTCTCGCCCCGCGCCCAAAGTTTCACAGTTCCGTAAGAAAGAAACGTTTGAGGAGGCGATTACTTCTGCCGATCACATGATTAGCACAGAGAACAGCAAACGCCATCGAGAGAGTAATGGCAACCTTACCGGTGGGCAGTCTAAGAAGAGAGACGCTGGCTGCCTTCATGAGGAGGAGGATGAGTTCTCAGATAGCTTCTATGATCCTCCTTCAAGTATGTTATCGAGTCATGTTGTCATTCTTATTTATTTTTATTGGTAATAGGTTTCTATATAGCACCATCAGTTTACATAGCGCTTTACAATTATAACAAGACTGGGTGGTTACAGACAGACCTGGTGGGTAAGAGGGCCCTGCCACAGGCTTACACTCTATAGGACACTGGGAAATGATAGAGAAGAGCAAGTGCTGTATATATCACACGATGGAAGAGCCAGGGTGTATGGTAACAATGCTCAGTGCTGTGTAAGATCAGTCACACAGCAGTGTCACTACCAGGACTGAGGGGATATTACTATGGAGAGAGACAGGGTGTATGGTAACAGTGCTCTGTGCTGTGTATGATCAGTCACACAGCAGTGTTACTACCAGGACTGAGGGAAATTTTAGTATGGAAAGTGTCCAAGTTTGTGTTAATCATGTAGCAGGATGTAAAACTGGATAACAAAGTAGTTGTAAATAACTTAGACAAATTCTAAGAAGCTTGGTTGAGGAATTTGGTAATCTTGTCTAAAGAGGTGAGTTTTAAGGGAGCGCTTGAAAGATTGGAGAGTAGCTGAGAATCTTAATGGGCGAGGAAGCTACTTCCAGAGAGTGGGTACAGCCTGGGAGAAGTCCTGTACCCGGGAATCTTAGTGTAAAGGAGAGCTATATATATATCCTGTGGAGATCTTAGAGCGTGAGCTGGAATATATTTTGGGATGAGTGAGGATATGTATATTGGTGCAATTTTATTAATGGCTTTGTAAGTTAGCAAAAGTATTTTGTATTTGATTCTTTAAAATACAGGCAGCCAAAATAGTAGTAATAATTCTTATGTCTTAATGCTTAATATACGTAGGCCTTTCTTTTTATGTAATAGCTTAGCTTGTTCAGAGTATCTTCGACCTTTCTTTCACCTTTGAAATTCTGGCCCATATTCAGACCACCGTGTTTACCGAAATTGGATACTGCGCATGTGTAGTGATTTTTAAATGTAATCTACGTATCTTTTCATTACGTAGATTGCGTGGATGCGGTCTGAAAGCCTCTGTGTGGTTTTGGAGGCTCCTTGTGGCATGCTGGCTTCTTCAGCAATGACTGCTAGAGAGGCTGAGCTGTGATGACGGGAAAGGTCACATCGCCATAGCATAGACCTCACGTCATCGCTCAGCAAGGCCACCCATTTACTACAAGTCCCGTCATGCTTTGCTAGATGTCTGCTCTGCCTATGCTGTTGTAATGTGACAGGAGCTGTACTCTTGCAGCGCTCAGTGTTGCCTGTTCCTGGAATAGGGATACTTTAAAATCTGACTTTAAATTTTGTCTTCATTCTCCAGCTCCTAAACCCAAGCGCCCAAAGTTGGATGCCGTGAAGAAGCTGAATTTTGGAGGAGATGATGACATCACTCCCCCGCCGTCTCCAGATCCAACTCAGAAGAATGAGGACAGGTGGGACATGCTTTAAATTCAGTATATTTTTATTGCAGTGTTCTAGCTGGCCATACACCGTGATGATTATCTATGTCCTAAGTATGAAAGTCTTGTACGTGCAAGTGGGTGGTCTCCTCTTGCACATACAGGACTTATTCAAATGGCGTCCATTACCGTAACTCCGCTCCCGCTGCCGACATCGTTCTGGCAGCCACAGACTTCTGGCACCGACCCTGTGTCTTTTGCCCTTGCGGCCTCTTTACCTCTCACTGTTGCCCATGGATAACGAAATGCGGTGTTCCTGCAGCTCTCTGTATCGTGTCCTGTCTCCTAGCAGGTATAAGAACATTCCGGACTACATCGCTCTTGACGTCAGTGATATGGAGCCTCTGCAGGAGACGCCACATAAAGCAGAGCAGAGACGTGTGCTGACGCGGCCTCCTATATTGGAGGACTTCATCCATGTGACCTCCAGCGATGGTACCAGAGTTTACATGGCCTTGAAGGAGGATGAGTACGAGGCAGCGGGTCAGGTAAGGTGCATGTAGGCTGCTGTTACACAGTACGTTTATCCGGTCTGTGGACACGGAACAGGATAGTTATTGTTACATATATCTTGGAGATCAGTTACTGAAGAGAAGGGCCACCTGCTTCTTAAGTCACCATTGATGCCTATACATTACAAGACACAGGGCACGGAAAGCCTGAAGATTTATATCCATGTGCTTCTTACACCTGATCCAGAGTTAAGGGTTTAATCCGCACGCTGGCCTCTATTGCGAAGCCTTTCTCTACTCTACACTATTCTTACACCCTTATTGGATCCACCATCACCTCTTCCTCACCTAAATGATCCTGTTTCTTATTACTACATTTTTCACATCTACACAGATACAATAGAAAGTCACCCAGCACTCATTCATCAACCAGTAACTGTCCATGTCTCTGCTATGGTGTCCTAACTCTAATACTGTCAGAGGGCTGGATCCAAACTTAAGAAGAAGCTTGAAATTAAGAGAGAAAAGTTACTCCTGGGCTAAACCATGGTGTTTGCGGGTTACTCCTGGGCTAAACCATGTTGATTGCAGGGGTGTCATATTTCATCTGTTGCAAACAGTATTAGAGTTGAGAGGTGATGTTTCCTATCCCAAGTCTAAATAACAGTGTGATAGTAAAGCTGGTCAGTATCTGTGTGCAGTAAGCAGTTCAAAGATATTTCCCTGCATGCAAAGAATACAATTAGCTTGACTCCTGAAATCAACATTTTTTTGCCCAGTAGTAAGTTTCCTCTTAATTGCAAGCTCTTTCTTAAGTCTGGATCCAGCCCTGATTCTCTATATTGGGTCATATATCATGTATTTTTAATCCGAGAGCTCACTTACTGCAGAGAATTCAATATATTTCAAGTTTTTTTGCGTTTCTATCGTTTGGATTTATTACTGACCTGTCTGTGCAAAGACGATGCAATGATATTCTATTGCTCCCATACTGGGCCGTGTGCAGATCTCCGGCCGCATTGCATTTGCGGTCGGAGTTTTCAGAAAAGTGCTACTGCGCATGTGCAATAATTCTGTAATGCAATCTACGTTATTTCTTGCAACGTATACGCAATCTACATTGCGAGAAATAACGTAAATTACGTTACCAAATGACTGCGCAGTAGCACTTTTCTGAACACTCCATAAGCTCTGCATACGGCCCATTGTCACTACAGTGTAGAATAAAACATGTCGTATATATTAGATTTGTGCTGTGCTTAAGAGGACAATGGGCCAGATCCAGAGCTATGTCCGCTAGCGTATTTACGCCGGCCAGACACACACAACCGCTATTTTGTATGTACTGCGCATGCCTTGTAACTCTGAACGTAACGTACCAGCCTAGTATCAAGAGCGTGACTATGGACAAAGGGGCGTGGCAGACATACGTCACCCGTAATTACGCTTCGGAGGCGGGGGAGGCATTTAAATCGCACAGTGTGGGCGTGCTTAGGGGCGTGTAAGCACGTTCAGCCATTACAGCCGACAGTAGTTACGCTTTGAAAAGTTAAGGTAGGGTTGGGAAAGTGTAACACAGCTAAAGTGCGTATGGCTGAGGGGAGCGCATAGTAAATACGCTATGCGTTGAAATGTGAAGGGAACATGGTCTGGATCCGGCCCAGTGATTGTGCGACTGTCTATAGACACCTGGCTGGAAAGCAGAACACTTTTCATTCATCTGACAAGAGTAATAACATTGTGACACCCATTTCTGCACATTACAGCGCCTCTGCCTGCTTATACCACCCATCTCTGCACATTACAGCGCCTCTGCCTGCTTATATCACCCATCTCTGCACATTACAGCGCCTCTGCCTGCTTATACCACCCATCTCTGCACATTACAGCGCCTCTGCCTGCTTATACCACCCATCTCTGCACATTACAGCGCCTCTGCCTGCTTATACCACCCATCTCTGCACATTACAGCGCCTCTGCCTGCTTATATCACCCATCTCTGCACATTACAGCGCCTCTGCCTGCTTATATCACCCATCTCTGCACATTACAGCGCCTCTGCCTGCTTATATCACCCATCTCTGCACATTACAGCGCCTCTGCCTGCTTATATCACCCATCTCTGCACATTACAGCGCCTCTGCCTGCTTATATCACCCATCTCTGCACATTACAGCGCCTCTGCCTGCTTATATCACCCATCTCTGCACATTACAGCGCCTCTGCCTGCTTATATCACCCATCTCTGCACATTACAGCGCCTCTGCCTGCTTATATCACCCATCTCTGCACATTACAGCGCCTCTGCCTGCTTATATCACCCATCTCTGCACATTACAGCGCCTCTGCCTGCTTATATCACCCATCTCTGCACATTACAGCGCCTCTGCCTGCTTATATCACCCATCTCTGCACATTACAGCGCCTCTGCCTGCTTATATCACCCATCTCTGCACATTACAGCGCCTCTGCCTGCTTATATCACCCATCTCTGCACATTACAGCGCCTCTGCCTGCTTATATCACCCATCTCTGCACATTACAGCGCCTCTGCCTGCTTATATCACCCATCTCTGCACATTACAGCGCCTCTGCCTGCTTATATCACCCATCTCTGCACATTACAGCGCCTCTGCCTGCTTATATCACCCATCTCTGCACATTACAGCGCCTCTGCCTGCTTATATCACCCATCTCTGCACATTACAGCGCCTCTGCCTGCTTATATCACCCATCTCTGCACATTACAGCGCCTCTGCCTGCTTATATCACCCATCTCTGCACATTACAGCGCCTCTGCCTGCTTATATCACCCATCTCTGCACATTACAGCGCCTCTGCCTGCTTATATCACCCATCTCTGCACATTACAGCGCCTCTGCCTGCTTATATCACCCATCTCTGCACATTACAGCGCCTCTGCCTGCTTATATCACCCATCTCTGCACATTACAGCGCCTCTGCCTGCTTATATCACCCATCTCTGCACATTACAGCGCCTCTGCCTGCTTATATCACCCATCTCTGCACATTACAGCGCCTCTGCCTGCTTATATCACCCATCTCTGCACATTACAGCGCCTCTGCCTGCTTATATCACCCATCTCTGCACATTACAGCGCCTCTGCCTGCTTATATCACCCATCTCTGCACATTACAGCGCCTCTGCCTGCTTATATCACCCATCTCTGCACATTACAGCGCCTCTGCCTGCTTATATCACCCATCTCTGCACATTACAGCGCCTCTGCCTGCTTATATCACCCATCTCTGCACATTACAGCGCCTCTGCCTGCTTATATCACCCATCTCTGCACATTACAGCGCCTCTGCCTGCTTATATCACCCATCTCTGCACATTACAGCGCCTCTGCCTGCTTATATCACCCATCTCTGCACATTACAGCGCCTCTGCCTGCTTATATCACCCATCTCTGCACATTACAGCGCCTCTGCCTGCTTATATCACCCATCTCTGCACATTACAGCGCCTCTGCCTGCTTATATCACCCATCTCTGCACATTACAGCGCCTCTGCCTGCTTATATCACCCATCTCTGCACATTACAGCGCCTCTGCCTGCTTATATCACCCATCTCTGCACATTACAGCGCCTCTGCCTGCTTATATCACCCATCTCTGCACATTACAGCGCCTCTGCCTGCTTATATCACCCATCTCTGCACATTACAGCGCCTCTGCCTGCTTATATCACCCATCTCTGCACATTACAGCGCCTCTGCCTGCTTATATCACCCATCTCTGCACATTACAGCGCCTCTGCCTGCTTATATCACCCATCTCTGCACATTACAGCGCCTCTGCCTGCTTATATCACCCATCTCTGCACATTACAGCGCCTCTGCCTGCTTATATCACCCATCTCTGCACATTACAGCGCCTCTGCCTGCTTATATCACCCATCTCTGCACATTACAGCGCCTCTGCCTGCTTATATCACCCATCTCTGCACATTACAGCGCCTCTGCCTGCTTATATCACCCATCTCTGCACATTACAGCGCCTCTGCCTGCTTATATCACCCATCTCTGCACATTACAGCGCCTCTGCCTGCTTATATCACCCATCTCTGCACATTACAGCGCCTCTGCCTGCTTATATCACCCATCTCTGCACATTACAGCGCCTCTGCCTGCTTATATCACCCATCTCTGCACATTACAGCGCCTCTGCCTGCTTATATCACCCATCTCTGCACATTACAGCGCCTCTGCCTGCTTATATCACCCATCTCTGCACATTACAGCGCCTCTGCCTGCTTATATCACCCATCTCTGCACATTACAGCGCCTCTGCCTGCTTATATCACCCATCTCTGCACATTACAGCGCCTCTGCCTGCTTATATCACCCATCTCTGCACATTACAGCGCCTCTGCCTGCTTATATCACCCATCTCTGCACATTACAGCGCCTCTGCCTGCTTATATCACCCATCTCTGCACATTACAGCGCCTCTGCCTGCTTATATCACCCATCTCTGCACATTACAGCGCCTCTGCCTGCTTATATCACCCATCTCTGCACATTACAGCGCCTCTGCCTGCTTATATCACCCATCTCTGCACATTACAGCGCCTCTGCCTGCTTATATCACCCATCTCTGCACATTACAGCGCCTCTGCCTGCTTATATCACCCATCTCTGCACATTACAGCGCCTCTGCCTGCTTATATCACCCATCTCTGCACATTACAGCGCCTCTGCCTGCTTATATCACCCATCTCTGCACATTACAGCGCCTCTGCCTGCTTATATCACCCATCTCTGCACATTACAGCGCCTCTGCCTGCTTATATCACCCATCTCTGCACATTACAGCGCCTCTGCCTGCTTATATCACCCATCTCTGCACATTACAGCGCCTCTGCCTGCTTATATCACCCATCTCTGCACATTACAGCGCCTCTGCCTGCTTATATCACCCATCTCTGCACATTACAGCGCCTCTGCCTGCTTATATCACCCATCTCTGCACATTACAGCGCCTCTGCCTGCTTATATCACCCATCTCTGCACATTACAGCGCCTCTGCCTGCTTATATCACCCATCTCTGCACATTACAGCGCCTCTGCCTGCTTATATCACCCATCTCTGCACATTACAGCGCCTCTGCCTGCTTATATCACCCATCTCTGCACATTACAGCGCCTCTGCCTGCTTATATCACCCATCTCTGCACATTACAGCGCCTCTGCCTGCTTATATCACCCATCTCTGCACATTACAGCGCCTCTGCCTGCTTATATCACCCATCTCTGCACATTACAGCGCCTCTGCCTGCTTATATCACCCATCTCTGCACATTACAGCGCCTCTGCCTGCTTATATCACCCATCTCTGCACATTACAGCGCCTCTGCCTGCTTATATCACCCATCTCTGCACATTACAGCGATAATATAATATAATAGTATTAGAGATGAGGTGATAAATAACAGTGTGATAGTAACTCTGGTCAGTATCTGTGTAATAATATATTAATAATATAATAGTATTAGAGATGAGAGGTGATAAATAACAGTGTAATAGTAACGTTGGTCAGTATCTGTGCAAATATATTATAATAATAATATAGTATTAGAGATGAGAGGTGATAAATAACAGTGTAATAGTAACGCTGGTCAGTATCTGTGTAATAATATAATAATAATATAATAGTATTAGAGATGAGAGGTGATAGATAACAGTGTAATAGTAACGCTGATCAGTATCTGTGTAATAATATAGTATAATAGAATAACATTCCTTTCATTCCCATTGAAATTTAATATGGCTTTGCTCAGGTGTAACTTTGCACCAGTTTTCCTCTTATTTCAGGCCCGCCTGGCTCACATTATCTAGATCTGTGACGTTTTAAGTAAGAGAAAGTTCACATATTCCTAGGGGCTTCTGGCACAACTTTACCTCTGGACGATATGTGTTGTTTGTTATACTTCTACTTCCTGCCCGATGTGTAAAACCTTCATATATTCACGTGCAGCTCTTGTATTCCAGCGCCGGAGACAGGTGCTAGAGGAATCTCAGCGTCTCACAGATCTGTTGAACAGGTGAGTGGATGGCAGATAATGGACATAAAACCAGGGTCACTGGCTTCTTGTCAGAGGGTGGACGAGGTGCAGTTCTCCGGTGGTAGGAGACCGGTGACAGTGACTTGTATGTCCCCTACCACTGATACCTGCTGTTGGTGAGCTGAGGTGAGTCTCAGTAACAGGCCAGGACCTCTGGTAAAGCCCCTGGATGGCTGCCTGTCTGGCCCTTCTCTTGGTGACGGTCATGAGATATATGAATTATAGTGATTTAGTAGAATTTGTGCATTCACTTTAAGGCTCTTTTTTCTTGTCTTCAGTCAAATGAGTGAAATTGCAGAGGCTGAAAGCGAAGCTTTAGAGGCCGGTACAGCGGAGGACGACGATGAGGGGGATGCTCATTCTCCTCACGGTCTGTGGGTAGACCGATACACCCCGAAACATTACACAGATCTGCTCAGTGATGATGTAAGCGCCTATCGCTCTTCTGGGTATCGTTAAACTGAAATGTGAATTTATTCCCAGATAAAGCCCCTTGTCTCATGATAGATCCCGGCTCGCGCTCTCAGATCTTCACAGGGCGCACAGCTCTCCTCTACACCAAGTAACTGCTCTGATTCCCGCTTACAGGACTTCTCCCAGGCTGCACCCACTCCCTGGAATAACCTTTTTCGCCCACTAAGACTATCCTCCACTCTCCAAACTTTTAAGCCCTCTCTTAGATCTCACCTCCTCAGACAAGCTTATCAAATTCCTTAACCATTGTCTACCCTAATTGCAACCCCTTTTCTATCCCATTTTCATGTGATTAATACAAACTTGAGCAAAGCCCTCTAACACAACCAGTCTTCTTTACCACAGTCATGTTATAAGGATGTTCTAAAATTGTAAAGCACTAATAAGTTCTATGGGGTAAATCCAGAACTACGTCCGTCTTCCATATTTTTTTGTGATTGCAGATCCTTAAGCAACAGTTAGTAGGATAATGAAGGTATCACCATAGTGCAGGCTTATCCATCCAATGGCTTTCCAACTATGAGTCCCAGAATGCTATGAAAGCTATCCGCTATATTTACACTGTCAGAGCCTTCTGGGGCTTATAGTTTCACAACTCTTGGAGAGCCGCAGGTTGGCCAGGCCTGGTATAGTCACTTAGGATCTGGCCTATACTGCTTTGTGTCCTGTTTGTGGTCACACACTCTCTTTCTCTCTCTGTCTCTGTGCACAGTATACCAATCGCTGCCTCCTGAAGTGGCTGAAGCTGTGGGACGCAGTGGTCTTTGGTAAAGAGAAGACAGTGAAGAAACCCAAAGCAAACCCAGAGAAGCACGTGACTTTCAAGTCCCAGAAGGAGCAGCCGCCCAAATGGAAGACCAAAGCCCAGATCACAGAGGAGATCCTGGAGGCAGAGCTGGATCAGTACAACAGACCCAAAAACAAGGTGACTGCATTTCAAATGACCATTAATACATATTGTGTAACTTAAAATACCAATAAAAGTCTGCAATTTATGGTAAGTAAATAACAGGCTGTATTTTATTAATTTCTAAGGTGGAGTAACATTTATTCAGATCTCTGTATGGAGACTGTCAATGTGTTTTATATCCACCTATTTACAAGTTCATTTAGGGCAGTACATTAGCTCAAGTGGTTAGCACTTCTGCTTCATAGCGTGAGGTCATGAGTTCGATTCTTGGCATGGCCGGATCTGTGTCGAGTTTGTATGTTTGCCTTGTGTCTGCATGGGTTTCCTCCCACACTCCAAAACACATGCTAGAAGGTGAATTGGCCAGAAGGTGAATTGGTGGCCCTTCATAAATAATCATTTTTTTTTTTTTGTTTGATTTTAAAGCAAGTGACCTATTATTAACCACACGTAGAGCCTTGTTTTGTATTATGCGGTTTCTTCTTTTTGGCATTTTATTTTTTAATGATCAGTTATTTCGTTTATTTCCCAGGTTGCACTGCTTTGCGGTCCCCCTGGACTTGGGAAAACCACTCTGGCTCACGTTATAGCGAAGCATGCTGGGTACAATGTTGTGGAACTGAATGCCAGGTTAGTTGTGGTTGTGGAATAGAAGCCACATGACCCATGCCGAGGGTCACATGTCACAGAGCAAGCCTGGCCAACCTGTGACTCTCCAGCCATTGTATAACTACGAGTCCCAGCATGCTTTATCTGCATGACCATAGCTGATACCTGACAAGGCATGCTGGTACTTGTAGTTTCACAACACCTAGAGGAATAGAGGAAACATTAAAGGCTGCTTTTAGGAGTTCATTATTTTAAGATCGCGTAAGCAGACTAAACATGCTGGAAATGATCAGGATGAATCCAGTGCATTCTCATATATATAGTATAATACTTCTAATTATGCCATTTCATTGTAGTGTAATTCCTTTTATATAATATACAGTGATGATCGCAGCCCAGAAGTCTTTAGAACTCGTATAGAAGCTGCCACTCAAATGAAATCTGTGTTGGGTCTCGATGAGCGACCAAACTGCCTGATCATCGATGAGATTGACGGTGCCCCCACAGTGAGTAAGAACGAATGGATCAGATGGAATTCTTGTTTGTTCTTTTTTTTTTTCCTTTCTCAAGTAATTTTATGATTGTGGTTTTTTATTTTTAAAATGAAACCGTACATAACATACACTGTTCAAATATTCCGTTACAGAGAAGATCATACAACTGCAAATGTGACATAAATATCAATAATAAACATACACCCAGATTCCGCAGCTGCACATCCAGGTGTTACAGGTGCAAGTGCGTCAAGAAAGGCTTTATGAATAATATATAGTTGTGTAGTGAAAGTGAATATTGGCGGTAATGGTATCCAGAAGGTGTTCCCACTCATCCTCATCAAGGGTCCCCGGCTCTGCTCTCCAGGCTGTGGGAAGCAGAGAACCGTATTTGCCAGAAGTTCTGTGCGCGTTTTAATGATCCGATGATCTGCGCATGCGTAGTAACAGAATTTACGCAATCTACGTTGACTTTACGCATGGAAGTCCATTAGGCACGGTCTTGTGAATCGCACGTGCGCAGTTCCGCATGGAAGGGCGTGTTTATAATCCGTCCGGAGAAAGATGCGTGTAAGCGGTGGGGGGGGCATTTAAATGACCCTTTGAGGGCGCGGTTAGTTAGATGCGCACGTACGGTGGCAATATACGCTCGGAACTGCACACTGAAATATACGGCTGGGCCGAGGCACTCGCAAGTCACCTTCAACCCCTCCGTGTGAGGGCAGTGTCAGGAATGCTGCCTTGCACCGGCCGTGCGTATATTTGCGTACTATAAAGAAACGGATCCCTGAATACGGTCCTAAGTGCATTGAGTAGGGAAAAGTAGAGCTACATATTGAGCTGGGACAGAGGTAAGGAGGTCCACGTCCGGAGGGTGTCCCAGGGCCTCCTAGCTCAGCTCTTAGTGCTCGATTCAGCTGCAAGAATCTAAAACAAAAATATAGATCATTGGAATTCAAGTGTGAGGATCAAACTATTTCACAGTTTCCATGGACGTGGAGAATATAAACCGGGATATGTTTGTCATAGCAGCACTACCCTCAGATACATCATGTCGACAACCTGGAGATTGGCCCGGGAGTCTAATCCCTTGCTGTTGTCTGATTGGTTAGGTCCTCTTTGGTTAGGTCCTCTTTGGTTAGGTCCTCTTTGGTTAGGTCCTCTTTGGTTAGGTCCTCTTTGGTTATGTCCTCTTTGGTTACGTCCTCTTTGGTTACGTCCTCTTTGGTTACGTCCTCTTTGGTTACGTCCTCTTTGGTTACGTCCTCTTTGGTTACGTCCTCTTTGGTTACGTCCTCTTTGGTTACGTCCTCTTTGGTAGATTGGCTGCTTTTGTTTCTTTGTTTTGAGTTAGATTTATTCTCTATACACAACACAAGCAGCTAAGTCTCAGGTAGAATCCACAATCGTTTTAGATGAGAGAACGGAGGAGGATTCTAGTGCTGCGCTGTCATACATTGCTTCCACTCTGTGTAGGTGACTTGCTCACTTTCTATCTCTTCTGAGTGTAAATAGAGAGAGGTAGCCCAGCATTTGCACCAGGGACATTAGCGAATTCTAAAGTAACCCAATGGTCCTAGGTCTGTTTCCTGAATCCGAGACCGGTATGGAAAAGAGCCATTAGTACAGTAGTACAGGAGTAATTGGGGCATGGAATCACTTAGTTTAGGGGTTAGGGGGGTGATTCTCTTGGTAAACTTTTAGCGTTTTCTGAATGCATTTTTACATTCTTCCCCTTTTTCCAGGTCTCCATCAACATGCTGCTGAGTCTCATCAACCGTAAAGACGGCAAAGATGCAGAGCCCGGTACTGAGGGAGCAGCGGCAAAGAAGAAGAAGAAAGAGGGCGGGCTGATGCTGCGACCTATCATATGCATCTGCAATGACCAGTTAGTAGTCTGATTGGTTCAAAGATAACTGGGTTATAACTTTTCTCTCCATCCAATGAGCCGCTAGAACTGAGCGCTGATTGGCTGCTAAAATACTTTGTTCCGATACAGCTTTTACATGATAAGCTGACGATACATTAGAGAACACAGCGGAGATAAAATCACTGTTTCGTGTGCTCCTAAATGGCATAACACATCATGAAGACAGGATTTCAGTGTGAATTATGTACATAATCACCAAGTAATGTAACGCTGGGGAAATGACAATTTTCTCCTTCACTGCACATACATTAAATTCTCCGACAGTAAAAAAAGAAAAGTTTTGTATGAAATATGAGTTTCCATCATTGAGTAAATGCAGCCCTCAGTGTGTCATAGCCGGCAGCCGTGTATGACCTCTATTTCTCTCCCACGCAGGTACGTCCCGTCGCTCCGACAGCTGAGACAGCAGGCGTTCATGCTTAACTTCCCCCAGACGCTGCCTTCCAGACTGGTGCAAAGGCTATACGAGGTCCGTGAATGATCTATTGTCTTCCCTTCGATGCAGCGATAGTTATTCTATGAAGGACAAGCACTTAAACATGCAGGACCGTGTTCACACTTAGGAAAGCTTTAAGAACGTGCGGATATGCATGTATCGGCACCTATATTAAAGCTTCCTCCCCCCCCACCTCCCTCTTTTTTGTTTTTTTTAAGAGTTTAGGGCACTTTCCTAACTTCTTGTGCGAATTTCATTCTTAAGAAGGAGAATTTGAGCGTTCTTTCCCGTCCCCGGCTCATTACCATATATCCCCCCTCCCACTCTTCTTAATTCCTCCCAGAGGCTGTCGTGGCATGCCTAAATGGTACATAGATTGTGTCAATAAGCTACTGCTCATGTGTGATAGGTAATTCCGGAAAGATCGCAGCTGCTTGTTAAGCCTGACTATGGTCCTTACTGCCTTTCCAAGCAAATTCACGCTGCCCGTGGACGTTCACTGTTCAGTTGGTTTGATTGTATAGGAGGTAACAAGTGTAGTTACGTCTGTGATGGTAGAGAGAGCGTGTCTTGAGCAGGGCATATGGTGAAGGTGTTACTGACGATCCGATGTCTTTTCAAATCTGTAGTAATGATTGCTAGTCCTGGGCTGCTTTACAATGTTCCCTGTACACACTGTTCTCTATGGGCCGGATACATACCCCTGCACGCTAGGCTTACTTACACTAACCTCCTGCGTATGTAAGCCTAATGTTAACATCTGCGCATGTGTGTGCCGGAATTTACGGTACAGGTCACCAGGCATACAGAACTTGGTTTATATGCTAGGAGATCCATCCGTTAGCGCGACCGATCCACCTCACCAGCCTGAACGCCGTAAGGTGGGCGGGGGGTGTAAATGTTATAGTATGGGCTGGGTTTAAGAGTTCACTTAAGGTAGGGCTATGGCAGCGTCACTGCTGTAACTCCACACGAGAGAGGGAAGTGACGGGGAGTTCATTCCTGCAGATTGGAGCTGCTCCTATCGTCACCGGTTGCAGTCCCCGGTTAGAAAGATTAATTTCCGAAATAAAGACATCTGAAAGTTCCTTTTCTGAAATCCCTATTTCAAATACCCTCCGGTTTAAATTTTTTTTTTCTGATTTGGGAACTCCGCCGCCGCTATTTTGCTGCTACTGCAGGGAAAGGTGAGTAACCCCTCCAGGGTGCGGGGAAAGGAGGGTTAGGGTCAGGCTGCAGGGGAGGGAGGGTTAGGGTCAGGCTGTGGGAGACGATGGGTTAGGGTCAGGCTGCGGGGAAGGGAAGGTTAGGGCCTAGTGGGTACATGTACTGCAATTATATTGTGTCTATTTGAGAAATTTGTATAAATAAATAGTTACTGTTTTATTTACTTATGAGCTGTTCTCCCTTAGATTATTTAAGCCAGCATGGTGCTTTAAAAATCTAAATACATCTTTATATACATATTTGAACTCCATTTAATTGGATACTACCATTGTTTTCAATATTTATAATATATTATTTTTATGCGCTGTCATTTTGCTTTAAGGTTAGGGTCAGGATGCGGGGAAGGGAGGGTTAGGGTCAGGATGCGGGGAAGGGAGGGTTAGGGTTAGAATTAGGGGAATGGTTGGGGTAGTTTTTTGCCTTACCTTTTCGGAGCACCAAAAGCGCGGTGCTCTGTGGATCGATTGCTATGTGTCATTGAGGCATAGGCCATTGAAATTCCAGCCAGTTTCGGAAAACGGCCCTATTGAAATAGGGCCGTTCTTTCTGCGGTCCCACGCCCAGTCATTCCCGTCCTCCGTACAGACTAACGGACCTACACACGGAGGACTGGATCTGGCTCTGTTTCCTGTGGAATGTTTTACAAATTGTTCAAATAAAGCTTTGCTGCAATAATATGCTCGCCCACAAGGTGGTGCTATGCCGAAATATGATTGGGAACCGTTGCAGTGAAGATTGTGTGTCAGTACACACTGAAGTTTTCCCCAGACATCGGGGCATCCATGATCTTAGGAGCTCCAAAATATCAGATCCTGCGATGCAGTGCAGTACCTGATGATTCTGAAGCATTGTGGGACAGTCCATACTGGTAAGATGGAGTTCTCTGACGAATATCGTGTAATCTGCACCCTAATCGCCACATAACCCTCTAGTGTGTGCCCAGCAATATTGGGTAACATCTTGGGCCAGATTTACTAAGCTGCTGGTTTGGAAAAATGGAGATGTTGCCCATAGCAATCAATCAGATTTTAGCTGACATTCTCTAGCATGTAATAGGAAAGTGAGAGCTAGCATCTGATCGGTTGCTATGGGCAACATCTCCACTTTTCCAAACCCGCAGCTCAGTAAATCTGGCCCCTTGAATCTGTAGACAGCTGAGTTGATGTAGCATAGGCCTTGGCTTGAGTTCGTGTGTCTCCGCATATCCCTTCTGCTTATGGGAACAGCTTGTGCTGTCTGTGTGTATGTGGCATATTGACCGAGTCACGTCTAATTGAAGTGTTACTATTTCCAAGCTGCACGGTACCACAGGGGAGGTACTTGCTAATCAACCAGTTTGCCCTTGCACGGTGATCCTAAATATGCTTAATTATACATCGTCTCTTGCCAAGACACTGCAGCTCTGTGCTACTTCGATGAAATACCCCCGGGACACGGGTGCGTCGCCTCCTGATTTATTATATATAGCAGCCGAGGAAGTGCAGAGACTATGTTCAGAAAACATGGCTGGCTCATACCTGTTCACTGCAATGTAATGCATGATTGTGTGGCAGGGTATCATTGACCCAGCCAATGGAAAAAGTCCCGATGCTATCAGTCATCATATGCAAATTAACTGACAATATTTAATGATTATTATTAATTAGCAAGTATAGCTGTAGTGATAAAAATTCCTCCACTCGATGAAGACGTCTTAAAAGACAATAAGCTTTTTTCTGTGGTTATTTCCTTTCAATAAGCCAAGCTCAAGGCGGTTTTGTAATTGAACGCCGTGCTCCAGAACACTTTGTGCGTGGAGCGCTCGCTGCTTCGTCCCTGGAGTAGGATAACGCTGTAATAGACATGAATTG
>WWET01001558.1:76529-91247 GCA_011038615.1 Limnodynastes dumerilii | reverse complement strand
ATAGAAACATAGAAAGTGACGGCAGATAAGAGCCACATGGCCCATCCAGTCTGCCCAGTTGTCTATTTAAAACTATACTGACCCTAGACCCTATTTACCCTCAATTTAGTTTGAGATTTAGGATAACCTTATATTTATCCCAAGCATGTTTACACTGTTCTACTGTGTTACCTCTACCCCCTCAGATGAGAGGCTATTCCACTTATCTATCCCTTTCACTGACCTCACTATCCGCAAATTTCCTTTGAAACTACCACCCTCCAGGTTATACACATGTCCTCATGTTCTATGACACCTCTTCCTTTATATAATGTCCCCTCCTGTACCTGTCACCCTCCAGGTTATACACATGTCCTCGTGTTCTATTACACCTTTTGCTTTGGATAATGCCACCTCCTGTACCTGGTTACACCACTTGATATATGTGAAAGCTGCTATAATATTCCCCCTGGCTCTTCTCTGCTCCAAGGTTTGGTTCCTCTAGTATTTCTCTGTATGGTGTGTGACACAGGCCATGCACCATTTTAGTTGCTCTTCTTTGCACAGTCTCTAATGTATTTATGTCCTTCTGGAGATACGGCCTCCAGAACTGACCCCAGTATTCCAGGTGAGGCCGCACCAGTGTCATATACCCCAAGAACTTGCTCTTTCACCAACAGTTGTATTTAACCGTTATCCTGCTGTTAGTCATTGTTTCCTGGGAATGTCACTTCTAGAATATGTTGTTTAGGTTCCCCCAGATTTCATTTTTGACAATAAAAAGAACAGAACTTTAGCTTCATATCTGTACCCCACACACCTAACTAATGACGTCCTTACTCCATGATAAAGATAGACTTGTCTTGTCCGGCTTCACCTCTCATTCACTCCCAACCCTAATGTATAGTTTATAACCATGATATCTGCTATTGTGGTGTCTGTGTGATGTGTTATTCTTGGTTTCATGAATAAAAAAGTAACAATAATAAATGTTAATCTGTGTCGTGTTCCTTTATCTGAGGCTGTAATGACAGATGTGCCGGATTCCCATAGACAGTGTATGTGACATTGTGACTCTTCTCTAGGTGAACACCCAGCTATACAGTATGAAAGAGAAGCAGCAACTGGCAGACCTCATTAACACTATGCTGGCCTATAACTTAACCTACCACCAGGAGCGTACTATGGAGGGGCAGTATATCTACAAACTGGACCCGTGAGTATATAATGTTATATTCTATATACTGCGATGCTTTGGATTATCCAGATAATGGTTACTGAGAAATGCTTGGGAGCTCTAGCCTGTGTTCTGTTACTTGGCATAACCAACAGCCACCAACATGGCGTAACCACGGTTTTCTGCAGTAACCAGGCCATGACTGATGACATCACTTCCTGTCCAGAACATACAAGTCTGCTCTATTGGCTTGTGGGCAGAAATACAACAGAGAATCTTGTATCATTGTGCTCATAAGCACGTTTTTTCAAATTAGTATTTTTCTATATATTTTTTATTTTTTTTATGTACCTTAATTGAAGTAGCCCCTTGTTGTGGGCAGAAATACAACAGAGAATCTTGTATCATTGTGCTCAAATAAACGCGTTTTTCCAAATTTGTATTTTTCTATATATTTTTTTTTTTTTTATGTACCACATTTTTTTAAATTGAAGTAGCCCCTTGTTTTGTCTTACATCTGTGCTTATTAATGAGTCCGTGTTCTTCATCTTATCCCCATGTCGGCTTCCACTCCCTTTTCTTAGGGAGGAAAAATTTTAAATATACACAGTATTTCCTTAACTGACCACTAGGTGGCGCTACTCCATCAGTCAGCATTGCTTTTCCTTGGTGAACAGGTTGTGTGACAGGTGTGAATTGAATGTTCCAGCGTCCTGGGATTGTGGTGCATACTAAGCAATGTGTGTGGGAGAGAAATGCGTGTTCATAGAAAAATAGTGTAAATAAATCCCACCTATAAGCAGAGTGCATCTTCCCTTTTTATGCTGCCACTGAATTTTATTATAATGCACAAATGTCAAGGGCCTGCGATGGTAAAATATCATCAACACTAAAAGATGAGGACTAGAAAAGATAAGTCATAAATCCGCTGCCTGTTACATAATATCCCGGGGTGATGTCTCCTGACGTGAGATTATGCAGCAGTGCTTTCCATTGCACTTATCAGCTTGTGTTGTGCAGTTAATGTAATACCCACTTGTATGAAGCAGATGGCAGACCTCTCCAAAACACATCCCTTCTCCTCCCGTTTAACCACTGCACGACACGCCAGCCTCAGCCGTAGATTTACAAATCCAGACTTTAATGGTAAAAATAGTTTTTTTTTTTGTTTGTTTATTTTTTTTACTTTTTTTTTAAATCTAGTTTCTAAGTAAAGCTGGCCACACACTGGCAAATTATCTGCCCGATCCACCAATTATCGGCCAGTGTGTAAACACGCTCAGGTGATTTTGCTGATAAACAGACATAAAGCATTATTGTTGTAGTTATTTCGACTGATTGGAATTTCCGGTATGCACAATCAATCTGACAAGTCTTGTGCTATACCGTGTGTGTGGCCATTCCAGATTATTGGGAAGACGTTTCTAGCAATATTTATTTATTATTATTTATAAGTGTGGGGAGATCAGATATTATCCTTTGTGATAAATATAATATATAATTGTGATATTTTATGCTTGTATTGAATACTTCTTTGCTGTCTCCGATCTCCCCCCCTCTGTTTGTATATTGTTTGCTAATCCTTAACACTGATTCCAAAAGTAGAGAAAGCAACTCTATTAAACCCTAAAACCCGTGTTGTGATATAAACCATTAAAATAAAATCAATAGGTTAAATAAAGTCAACCAGCAGACCTGAGTGATTTTTATATTATTTGGACTCTGATTAGATTTGTCAGGTCATCTGGTCGACATTATTTAACCTATTGATTTTATTTTATTGTGTTGTTTTATATAATAACACAGGTTTTAGGGTTACCGGAACTGTTTTGTTGAAGTTGTAGATCCTCCCGGTTGGGAGAAATAGCCGCAGGTGTTTATGTGCCGTATAATTATCGCTTTCTCGTTTTTTCTAGCAACGTTGAGGATGTTTGCAGATTCCCAGATCTCCCGATCCGCAAGCAGCTCACGTACCAGGCCAAGCAGCTGATCTCGCGTGAGATTGAACTGGAGAAGATGAGACGGTCGGAGGCTTTCCAGCAGGCCAGGAACGCGAGCAGGGTAACAGCACTAGAGATCGTTATCTCTCTCTCTATCCCAGTAATATACACACATCACACAGACACTTTATCACACGCACGGGTACATTCACAGGTCTCGGAATCCGTAAGTCTAGTCGAAATCTTTTGGTGCCAGGGGAGTGGTTACTGGAGCGATAACACACGTAGGTGGATATCGCGGCCCTGTGATCACGGAACCCAACCCGTCCGATAAATTGCCGCTCTCTGTGCAACGTAATCAGAACTCTGGATCCTGTCCATATGTTTTAAGAGCGCCCAAGGTTAGATTATGTATGTTCCGCATTCAGCTATTGCTGGACAGAAGGTTGCACTAATCAAAGTGGGAAAGTGTTAGGGTTTGGAGTATTCCTAAGCATTGTAACCTGTTTTAAGTAAAATAACTGCTTTGGCAGTCTTCCTGGGAGACCACGTATTCTCGTTTAATGGACGTGCAGCTTTCTTCTGGCTAATCCATAAATCAGCGATGATTGGCAGGAAGCCATTGATTTGGGGCATTGGTTGTTTATTTTTTGCTTGTATATTGAGAATTTCAGCGTTGTCTCATTTCTGCTGCCAGGAACGGTCCATCGGAGTCATAGGAACATTAATGACTATAAATAGCTCCTCATTACATGGCATGCTGAGAGTTTGGGATTGTGCGCTATTACTTAGTTCCCCTGAAGCAATCTTTACTTTATGAGCCCTCGCGGGATTGCTGGGCATTCTCTGAAGACGCAGTGTTTAGTAACAAGATCGCCCCAGCAGGTTATCTGTTTGCATTGGTCTCCGGGATACGGTGTAAACAGGTGCTAATAGCTGCTTTGTAGGTCTTATAAAGGATGATGAAACAGGAGGGTGAGTCAGGTGACCTCCTAGAACCATGATGCACACTCTGGTCCTAAGCTGGGTACACACCTATACAATTATTGGGCCAATCCTATGATTCCAGACGATTTGGAATGATATTTCAAGAGTGTTTATGCTCTTACAATCATGGTGGGGGAAGGCATATACATGGTACACTTAGGGTTTGGTTAAGTAGTTACGTACAGTCCTACGTTATGCAACAGCCCCATTTTACATGGGGTAAAAGTGTGTGTAAAGATTGAGGCTGGGTCCTGAGTACAATGGAGGAGAGTGTACAACCCTCGCACATACGGAATTTAGCATCGCACTGTCGTAACTTCTCTTCCACTGCGGCGTTCTGCTCGCACGGTGTCCTTACATCTAGATCCCGTTCAAGATATCAGCATGCAATGTCTCCGAATAATAGCGTTTATTAGTAACTAATGTCAGCCCACATCGTTAGAGTGCGTGACCTGCGTGACGAGACAGATGCAGTCGTAGCTTGTATTTGAAGTCACGGCGGGTAAATTGTAGGAACACAATCCGGGCGCCTTTCTTCTCTCCCGCTTTGATAGAATGCATTAGAACACTGTGCGGTTAGGCAGCAGGGTGGATATGCTCCTGTTTATATCATATATCAGATCCAATGATTATTTCTATGGGTTTCTTCGTTTAATAACCATCTTTCTCTCTATTACAGGTTGCTGCAAGTAAAGCAGAGGATGATACCAGAGAGAAGGCTGCAGAGAAACCCGCTAGCAAGCCGGGGATATTAAACCACGAGCAGCGTCTAGAAAACATAGTGAAGAAGACCATGGTGGAGGAGAAGGTAGGCGGCCTGGATCCTAGGCCTTCTCGCAGTCTTGGCCTGTGTAGCTCTTCCACGACCCAACTAGAGAATAGACTGCGTATAAAGATGATATTATTGATGCACATGGCGATTGTTTTTTCTTTTATAGCCTGAGAAAGATTTCTTTGGACGTCAGATTGTCAAGAAAGTGGTTACTGCGCTTACAGGCAAGTGAGAGGCCATCCTCTGAATTATTATTATTATTATCGTTTATTTATAAGGCACTACACAGATGCAATAAGAAAGCCAGTAGTTACATATACAATACAATAATTAATACATGGTATCAAATCATAGAATAAGGAATACAATACATGTACAATGCAAAAATAAAATACAATACAAAAATAGCGGAACAATATGTAAGGGAAATAAAGATGCTGGATATGTGTGTAGGAGCAGATGAATAAGGAGAGAGATAGACAGTAGAGAGAGAAAGGTGGGAGGTGATGAGGACAGGGTAGAGGGGTGATGTCAGGAGGGAGGAGGACCCTGCTCATAAGAGCTAACATGCTAGGTGAGAGAGGGTGAACAAACAGGAGACACAGGGATGAAGATGGGGAGGGCAGGTAAGCGGGAGGTGGAGGAAGGGTAGGCTAGCCTGAAGAAGTTGGCTTTGAGGGAGCGTTTGAAGGATTGGAGTGTGCTGGATTGCCTGATAGGATTACGTGTACATCACATATACACATTGTGCTAGAGCTTGTGAAATGAGCAACATGGTGCTCTCTGGACTCTGGCTGGGGTGGTTGTCTTTGTGGTTTGATCTGAGAGATCTGAGGCGTCATGAGTATTCCAGTGCCAGATTTTATCTCCAGAGGGGAAAGGATTGGCCAAACATTGTGACAATCTGTCATTGAATATTAAATTTAGATTCAGGAGACGTGCTGGCAAAAAATAGACCTAATGTTTTAGGTGTTGGCCATCATCAAACACGGTTCCCACACAATAGAGTTTTGCCCTAAGTCTTCTGTGGACATTTTGAGAGACCTGGCTGCAGTGGATCAGTGCTCCCTCTAGTGGACAGATCTGGAAGCACCATCATGCAGGGAGAGAGGCAGGAGTTGAGTCTTTATTATTTAGATGACGCAGAACCTCCCATGCAATTTTCATTATGAAGTGCGTGTATTAGTGAGTGGCCGCCTGGTCCACCAAGAGGAGGGGCCCTTTAAAAGGGGCCACCTTTTATCTAAAGCATTATGGGCTGGATCGAGGATGCTGAATTTCATTTAATCAGATCTGCAGTAATCATCCACATATTCACTATAATAACCACTCGTCCAGATTGGCCTCCGCCGCCCAGGGTGCATGGCTTACGGATGTCAGGATGGGTACAGAGCGATGAGCATCTCAGCACCATCATATTACACAGCGTTATACAGTTTCTAACCATCAGTTACGTCCATCCTCTACAGTATTAATTCCCTCACAAACACAGACTAGGCTTCAATCTCTTTAGTCAGCAGCCGATGACTCTGCTAGTGTGGGAGGGAACCAACACAGACCCAGAGAGAACATACCAACTCCAAGCTGGTAAGACCTTGTCCAGGAATTGAATTTATGACCTCAGTGCTGTGATGCAGAAGGGCTAACCACTTGAGCCACTGAGTAAATTAAGAGGGCACGCCCACTTGTGATCTCAGCCCCGCCCTTCTGTTGGAAGTGTTGCTCAGGTTCGGGTAGTTCAGATAGTGTTTGGGTTAGCACGAATGCGCAGTATAGGCATGCGTCAGGAACCGGAAACATCCGCAACCAATTCCTGGCCGTATCTTAATGCCATACATTTGCTCTAGAAAGATACAAATCCTGTGCCTGCTCTCAGAGCTCTCGTCACCCACCCCAAAGATGCTCCTCAGACACCTCTTTTTGGCCCACTCAGTACACCTCAGTCACCCCTTCAGTTTCCCCAAAGTTCCCCTAATACCTTCCTCTTGTCCTGAAACACCCCTCATGTTACCACCTTCATATAATAAGAGCTTTGTGATTGGGTGATGCTCAGCAGGCTGGGAGCCGCATGCATTGAATGTGTGTATAAGAGTAAAGGCTGCTGCCGTCTCTTTGTCTAGAACAATATTGCTATGAAACATTGATGCCACAGACCGTGATGGTGGCCGGCCAGCCAGCTGCCTTCTGTCAGGAGCGGAAACTGCTGTATGGGGGGCCTTATATATTCTATTTGTTCTATTCTGCACATTGAGCACGGAGTGTGGGCGATGTGTCTCTGTTGGGCACTTGTGGCTTCTGGTATATTATGTGTGTTATGAATGTATTATGTTACAATCTCCTTTCTCTGTAGCAGTAGGCTGCAGAATTCTTTGCATACAAGGAAAGGATGACAACATACCTAGATAATGCTGTAGCCGGGGTTTGCGTTGCCATTGTACAAGCTTTTTATAGGCCGTAATTCAACACTTTGAATAATTGATGATTTCTTCCAGCAGCTTCCATTGTCTGCTTCATCGTTTTATTTATATACATATAGCCGGCAATCGTATACATTTGTGCTGCTCTCTGGGTGCAGTACTCTGTGTAATGCACAGACTTCCATTAAAATGGAAAGAAGAGTTTGAACGCACTTTATTTTTTTTTATTGCAGTGTAACTGTTTCTGTTCCTTCCTTTGTGCTTGCGTTGGCTGTTTGGTGGAGGCAGCCATTTTGTGCGCTGCATCCATTTTCCCAAGAAGGCAGCCAGTCCATTTGCAATGCACTCTGGGTAGGTGGCATGCACTCTGGGTAGTCAAATTGCTGTAGTACACAGAATGGTCAGCCTGTATCTTTAACCAGGTTGTTGACCATTGTGCATTTTGGTTAATGTATGTTGAACTATAGGACTGGCTCCTAGGATCTGATTCATAAGCAACGGGGGAGTAGATTCTGCAATTTGCACTTGCCCCGCAAGCACACATCCGTAAAATCACAGCGCTAGCTGCTACGGCCGTACTTCTAAGGCCTAGGCACGACCCTAACTTTTTTGAATCCTGCAAAATGGCGATCAGTATAAAGAGACGCCAACTTGTGATTGCACGAGGCTGCATTCTGCTCCAGTCTGGTTAGGGCACAATGCATTCTGATTGGTTAGACTGCTCAGGGTCCAGTCTGTAAAGCTTAAACCTGTTATCTCTGTTACTGCAGTGAGCGCAAACCAGGAGGACTCGATAGAGAAGAGGATTGGGACAGCCGTCGGAAACAGCCACGTCTGGTTTCGCTTTAACGAAGGCGTCTCCAATGCCGTGCGACGTAATGTGTACATTAAGGACTTGTTATGATGGTTCTGTAGATTGTAAAGGGTGAATGAAAAGACTCTGAATCTGACCTGATGTTTAGGAATATATATATATTTTGATTACTTAGCGATCGCTCTGTGCCATCAAATAAGGAGCAGAACATTTTGGAGGACCTCTACCAACCAAAGGGTTCAGTTCAGGACATATTTTTCTGTTGTCATTAATAGTGTTAATAAACTTTTATATTCTTCATTGTGCCCACCTGTAAGTGTTTCGCTTTGTAGAATTATCTTATTTCTAATTATCGGTTGAGAGAAATCCAAACTAAACGAAGGGGAATGTTAAAGGACCTGATTCAGAGTTGTGCATCCGTGTAAAAAGAACATGGAAACGTGGCAAGGAACTCGCACTGTTGTCGCAATTTAGTGTTTCAAGATATGTTAAATAGAAATCTGAGCGTAGATGTTAAAATGCGCCCGCATCCGCCTTTATTTATACACCAGCCTAGACCTGGTGTAAGCTGTGTTGTTTACGGTAAAGGAACCTAGATCTGATGTCAAAGTAATGATTACTCAAATCAGAACACCTGGAGCGAGCCTAAACCCCCCCAAAAAAAGATTCGTAGCCTATAGTTTTTTTTAAATTTACACGAATTTTGAAAAAAAAAAAACCATTTTCAGTGCTCTATAGTTAAACGTTCTCTCACAATTATTTTACAAATTTAAAGTTGTGTTAGTAAAGTCTAAAGTACTTATACTGCATAACTTGCTATGAATAATGATGTTTACTGTATTCCAAATTCTGTTCCTTTGGAATCTGCACTTTGCTAAATTTTTAACAAATAAACACTTTTAAAAAGTATTTCTTTCTATATACACTTTCACATTCTAATGCGATTATGTGCAATGCATCCGTGTGCAGCATGCGTTTGTGCTGCGCTCCTCTGTGAAAAGGTCGACGATATTTTGAACTGAAGTTTGAAAGAAAAACAAAAAAAAAAGTTGAGATTACGACTACGCATTGAAAATTAGCATATGCGCACTATTCAGAGTTGGCAATTTCACACGCGAATACGCATCTTCGAAATAGCATGTATACAAATTGGGTATTGCGTATCCGCATCGCGCTGACACGCGACTCTGAATCAGGTCCAAAGTTTCAGGTGTCTCCACACAGAGGGAGGTAATGTGCTCGTTACTGTAATAGCCAGAAGCTTGCGCTGATTCTGTGTGTGGTTAATTGGATTCCCCCCCTCAAGTCTCTGTTCTGATGGTAATGGATAATTCATGTGAAAGAGCGACCGGGTCACTGACATTTCCCAACACAGGAAACAGCGCAGATGACAGAGACAAAGAGAAACTCACTTAAAATGGAGTCTCTGAGGAAGTCTGCCTTGTGAGTGAAAGCGCAGTGGACGTATCCCAGCTGGATCCCGCCCATCTTATCCATCACACCCAATGCTGGATCTTTGCCACAACCAGGTAAGCTGTCTGAAGACATGAACGATAGAAAATGTTCTGAACTTACAGGGATGGAGTCGCAGCGATGTCAATTGGAGCCATGGAAGCCAAACACATTCTTCAAAACAAATAGCATCTGGTTGCTATGGGTAACAGCACCACATTTATATAAGCTTTAGCAAGTCATCCTCATGGACAGCTGCATCAAGGTCAGTTGTCATAAGGCGAAAAGGGAAAATAACACAGGTGACATTAGAAGAAAAATGAATCAACTTTTTATTTAGAGATCAATCTATTCATTGTAGAATATCAGGAGAAAAAGAACAAAATGCAAAGGGGGAAACAGGAGCACCCCTGAACCTTAGATTATAAACGATTAGTGACCTGAAGAGCATAGACTGTTATAGTGCATTACCCGGACAGTACAGGGAGATAAAGCCTCTGATAATTGCTACTGGGCCGTGCGTGTGTTCAGAAAAGCCCAAAACTCTTATTGCTGTCATAAAATTACAGATATATATATTATATACACCCTAAGCCTCCCGCTGCATAGTCTCAGTAACCTAAACAAAAGCATTCAGCCATCTACACATAAAAGGACAGTACAAAATAAATAGCCACCACCTCAATGTCCCAGAAGCCTCAGGGGGACAGGAGGACGTCTAGTGGTTAGAGCCCCTTCCAGTGAGCGTATCGTATCGTTGGCCGCTCTCTAATATTATAATGTAATTACATTCAGAGTAGATGATACATCGGGGGGGGAAGGAAAGAGGGGGTCGAGTCCTGGATGGGAGCCTCACAGGATGCTACACTTTCCTCTCTCTACCCAGGGGTTATTCTTCATGAGCTCTGGGTTGAGGAAGGGGTCGTTGGGTACTCCCTCTTCAATCCACTTTAATAACCTAGAAAAGAAAAGAACAAGAGAGAAACAATGCTGAGTATAAAGCGTTTGGACATTGCAGACTGTGTATAGCTTTCACCATAATCAGCAGACTACAGGTGCTGCAAGGCTACAAGCCCCCATCATGCATGGCCAGGCATGGAGCATGCTGGGATATGTAGCGTCACAACAGCTGGAGGGCCTGGTGTAAGCAGATGATCCATAATATGTTTAGTTTCTGCCCCTTGTTGCTGCTGTCGGGGGGGTTTCCTTGTTTTATTTGTCATTGCCGGAGATGAGCTTTAGCAAAGAAGTTATTTTAACCAATAGCTGCGGCTGAAAGACCAATGACGGCGAGGTTGGGCGTTCCTCATGCCGATTAGTGGCGCCTTAACCGGGGTGACGACAGATCCTGCTCTCTGCACTGTTGCGCTGTCTGTTGGTCACATGACAACGGGTAACGTACCAGGAAGGGCGACTAAATGGGCGGAAACTGAAGGGGATCTGAAGAGACGATGTTTTAAAAGCTATGTAATAAAGCAATGAACGTTATTGTGCACGCTGCTGGTTATAGCGCCAGATCCCGATCAATGACAATCACAGTACTTACTGTACTTATCTGCATAGATGGCCCCACCCAGCAGGTGTACACCAAATACACACAGCGGTCAGTCACCCCACTGCTGCCAAATACACACAGCGGTCAGTCACCCCACCGCTGCCAAATACACACAGCGGTCAGTCACCCCACTGCTGCCAAATACACACAGCGGGCAGTCTCCCCACCGCTGGAGGCATTGCATGGAATGCAGCATTGATCGTGCTGTGTTGTGTACGTAACTGGCGCTCACACACGTACTGTAACAGATGATAAGGACCCTGTCATTCCTGCATGTGGATTCACTCCATGATGAGTGGTATTATTATACCCCATTCACACTAAGCCAAAAACCCAGGATATTGCCAGGGCAAACCGGGGGTCTGACTGCCTCTGCCTGAGTCTAACGACCCAGGAGCCAGTCCCAGGATAATGGAGGGTTCTACCTGGGTCAGACCTGAGTAGCCTCCGGTATGAAATATGAGACCTGGGTAAGTGATTGGGGGTTTTAGGGACATGAGTCACTTATTGCCAGGGCAGACACGGGTTCAGAAACCCAGGATATTGCCAAGTGACCCGGGTTTTGCTGGGGCGGCGATGTGAAAGTGGAATTAGTTTCATTGACTTGCATATATTCCTGCATACAGTATATGTGACAGACGGCATTTTATTCCTTTGTCTCCATGCACATATAAAGCGCTGTCTATAGCTATGTGTAATGGCTTTGTGTCATCGCATTGGCCCAGATTCAGACCTACGGCCAACAGGGGACTTAAGTCATTTCCGTATGTCCCCTGTGTCGGTACATCCGCACACGCGCGCCAGATGTTCCGACTGCGTAAGTACTGATGTAGAAGGGGCTTAACCTGCATTTATGATGGCCATATCCCCGCTGTACAGGGGGGAGGATAGCCATGTAAATGTACAGACGCAGATCCAGACCCCCCAACATGACCCACTCCATTAGGTACAATATACTCCGCTCCTGAGCTTCCAACTGTCACTCCCCTGGTTTATATGAATTAACTGATATTTAAAAACTATTTTCCTCTTCAACAAAGGTGGTTACCATAGTAACTGACAGTTGGAAATTTGTGGAGCAGAGTATTTTGTATCTAATGGAATGGGTCATGTTGGAGGGTATAGAGATCTAGTCCTAAAAGTTAAGGCAGCAATCTGGACTTGTAAGTGTCCAGATTTACTACCGACAGTGGGGAGTGCCGGGGGGGAGGGGGTGCATCTCTGCTACAGGAGCGTAACTATGGAATCTATAACACCATACGTGAGAGGGGGGTGTGTATGGAACACACAGGGGTCTGCAGCCAGTCCCATGAGATTAGACAGAGCCTCCTGTGAGCAGGGAAGTCAAATACTATACACAGTATATGGCATAAAAATAACAAGCCACCAATGCCGTCACATGAATGTCTCTCGCTGGACGTGTTGTTTAGCTCATGGAAATGTATGTAAACTAAATGCAAATATTACCAGGCAGCCAAATAGGAATGCTAATTATCTATACCTAGGGCTGTGTTATGACAGCACTGTGCTGTGGCTTACAGTCTGGGAAGGGGCTTAATAGAAATATATATATATAAAATGTAATATAATACATGACCTGGACACTGCATGTCATGGACAACTAGTTAAGACACCAGGGGCCAGCTTTACTAAGGAGTTGTTGCAACCAATCAGATTCTAGCTCTCTTTTACTTATTAGATACTATATGTTAGCTAGAATCTGATTGGTTGCTATGGGTAACAGCTCCACTTTCCCTTTCCCGTGGCTTAGTAAATCTGGCCGCTATTGTCTTTGGCTTGTTACACATTAGGATAGGAACGTTACTGAGCAGGAAGGCGTGTTCAGCGCGATACAGACAATACATATGAATACAGCTGAGCTGACACATTCACCCTCAGGCAGGGATTGCACAGTGACTGGGATAACACTACCCCTGTGGTGTGCACAGTGCCTTATTAAGGACTACAGCTCCCCCTAGGCTGAAACACTGGCAGCGCAGTCATACTTCCAGGCTTATACATGATCGTTAGAAATGTGAATTGTTTCACTTAATATTCTTTTTACTTTAACCCCTTTCCACCAATAGTTACACTCGTATTTAGCTACATATTAATGATTTCATGCCTAGGATATGGTGCCCCCCCCCCCCACAAAGCTTATGCCCCTAGGCAGCAGTCTATTTAGCCTAAGGCTGGATCAGACACTGAGCATGCACATAGACATCCTGGCAGTCTGCCTGCAATAGGGAGAGTGAGTGTGTGAAGGGGCTGGGAAATGATCTCTGTGCCCTGTATACTCTGTATAAGTGTTCTGCCTCCCTGATAGTGATTGTGGGACTGTCCCAGCAGATGGTAATACAGCGGCCGGTGCTAAGCAGTGGAGCAGGTCTCTGCAGTACTCACTCTGGTATAGACTTGGAGCACATCTCTCTCTTGTACGCCAGCTGGTACTTCAGGCTCTCTACCTCCTTCTTCATCTGGGGCGCGTCCATTTCGTCCATGGTGACCGGTTCACGCTGGGAGGGTCCGCAGAGACTGTGCTGCAAGAGCAAACAGAGATAATCCTATTGTTTCTGTGCTCCTATAGGAGACTGGATCCGACCCCCCCTGTCTTTCCTGATCCCCTGGGAGCTCTTACCTGTGTCAGGGGAAGGATGGACAAGCAGTGGCTTCGTGGCTGGGGCTGCTTATATCCTGCTTTGCATGTGCCTCCAGGAGCAGTGGAATACGGCACAGGAAGGATTTGAATGTGATTTGAATGTTGCGCTGATGGAGCCAGGCAGCTCTCTCTTATACTGCCAATCACAGGCTGCACTAATTGGCATATAGGGCAGGTGTGTCACCGGGGTCCATGTGACAGCCTGGGGGGAGAGGTAAAGTAGGACAAAGTAAAGGAACATGAAAGATGTCCTATTATCAACCCATTCCTTGTCACCGTTATAATTACAGCTGTGATAATGACGTATACAGACAATGGTGTGTACATCAAACGCCACCAAACCTCTACCAAGCCGGATGGAGTAGACTGTAGTGTACATACACACCCTGGTCGCACACAGCAGCACAATATAAGACAACACAATACTCACTAGAGGGTTCCACATATCCACGGCCTATGGAGTCATGATACTGATAAACGGAGTCACAGTGCTGCAATAAAGGCTGCTCCATCTGTGGCTCTAGCTCCTACACACAGCTCAGACAGGACACTGCTACAGACAAGACGGCTTCAAAGACAAGTGCAGAAGAGGACCAAAGTGTGAGGTGGATGTGTACGAAGGGGATATGTGTGGTGATAGGTGATGTGTGGGGTGTTGGGGGTGTAGGTGATGATGTGTGTAGGTGATGTGTGGGGTGTTGGGGGTGTGGTTACACACATAGGACCTGACCACTGGACATGATCATAATATAATTCTATTACACTATACAGACATAGGACACTACACCCCAACATGACCCGACCACTGGACATGATCATAATACAATTCTATTACACTATACAGACATAGGACACTACACCCCAACATGACCCGACCACTGGACATAATCATAATACAATTCTATTACACTCTATACAGACATAGGACACTACACCCCAACATGACACGACCACTGGACATGATCA
>WWET01001558.1:51637-62753 GCA_011038615.1 Limnodynastes dumerilii | reverse complement strand
ATATATATACACACAACAATGCAGGGAAAGATTCCAGGATCTTTTCGGTTTACAAGCAGAGAACGTGCTTCAATTTTGCCAATCTTCATGATGAGCGAGATGGTTGCAGAATCAGCTCCTTGTAGGTAATTATATATACATTTACACACGTATATAAAGTTGCATCATTTTCTCTTTTGGTTTTAACTAGAGTTAAAAAAAAAAAAAAAAACCTAAAGAGTTAAAAAAAATTAAATAAAACTAAAAAAATTGGTTCCAAACCAACTTTATTTATATAGATCTAAACCATATACAAATATATAAAGCTATGTACAATAAAATACAAAAAAAAAAGACCCCAAATGTTGCAAATCACAAACATTCAGGAAGAGTCTAAAGAGGCGAGAGACAAATGCTGAAGACTCATCCACATTGTAAAAACCTTGTGTTTGCCATCAGTAACCAACTAGAAGAGACGGACACTGCTCACCATGGTGGAAGGCACATTGTGATCAACGGGCAACGAATAGATTCTATCAATGAGCACAGGGTAGATTACTGCACAGTGGAAGCAAGAGATCCATTCGGTTTGAGAATTTATGTGGCCCTCTAAGATAATGCACAGGGCCCATATGCTCAGTACACATTTGGCTGACTATGGCTGCAGTAGAGCCAATGTAAAACAAAGATCACCTGAGCTTAGCGGACACAGTCAGGCCTGGAAGGTGCTGAAGCCTCTTAGATGGGGAGCATGGTCCGGAGAGATAGACACTTAGATGTCTACACAAAAGCGGAAATGATTTGAGATTGATCGCATGAACGAGGCCCGCAGGACCGCCGCTGCTTTACGTTTAGTCTCTTTCCAAAAAGAAAAACGCAGAACTATACATTAGGTCAGAATTCTGAATGCGATGCCATTAAAGCCTAAGTGAGCAGCCTGGGAGGAGTCAGGCTGTCTCTATGTGCATTATACCCCCAGTAACCCTAAGCAGATAAATGTAGTTCAAAGGCTCGGGGGCTATTAATCATATGGTGTTTCTGTGCACTAAAATATCACTACTTCTCCCAAGCTATCATCACTCATCAGTCGCTTACACCTGACCGGGTGTCTGTGGAACTCGGCGGTAGACGACTATGAACCGTGCCAAGAGCAGGCTGAGAGCAAGGGGTTCTGGGTAATGAATACTTGCTACTAGTTTGTGGTGGCTTCTGGGAAATAAAACCTTACATAACCTGCTATAACGAAAGCTGAAAACGTTTCCTAAAAAAAAAATCAGAAAGTGCTTAGCACACGTTTAAGAAACTACAAATACTTTCCCTCCGCTTCTACTATCGGTTTGCTATGCGCCTGAATGGAAATTTTGGAACAGCCCCCGAACCCGAGGGTTAACAAATTGCTTGGATTAGGATGAAACACGATCTTAATACCAAAGACACCTGCTCTGCATGAACATGTGCCAGCTCCTGGGCTCTGCGTTTGCCAGAGAAACACTTAAATAAATGATTGTTACTGAATTATCAGGCCGGGGCTTTTATAAATAATGCACTGTAATCCGGTGCCCAGTAAGGGCAGCTTCAAAGCCCGTTGCTCCAGCCCAGTTGATGGCGTGCCTGGTGAATAAACCGTAAATACACAGAGTTCCAGGCGCAACTCTGCAACAAAAGGTGGTCTTGTCCACACCCAGGAGCAAATAGGCTCCATGATGAGGGGCATGTCACGGATAAATAACGGCGAACCGCCAAAATTTATAGAAACTCAAAAAAATACAAGCCTGGGGCGTTACGGCCCCAGAAAAACTCACTTACAAATAAAAAAGGGAAGAATTAGAGAAAAATGTGCAAATTTCACATATGAACGAGCTACAACCAATCGCAGGACGACGTTAGGATTTTGGAGCCAAGCGTCGAATTAAGGCCGATAATTTTTGATGCTCTGTATAGGTCTTCTTGCCGTTGAGAACCTGGAGGAAAAAAAAATAGTTCTGTGATAAAAACAGACAAACTAAAGGGGAAAAAAACAATCATGCAATTTATACAGAAATGGTTCGTAGATTGTGCAAATACGCTACGACGCATATGTAGAGAAGCTCGATTCTTAACACACATACGGAAGACAAAAACAACGCAACTGTGAATCCGCACCATGATCCGTATGTCTATCAGAGAGATAAAGGATAAAGTAACAGGACATGTGAAAGCGAGTCTTGTGTTATTAATTCCATCATATGCTTTATAACTTAATGTGCTTCATTGTGACTATTTATTAGGACTTATTATTTTGAAGAATTGCTCAACATGAACTTGCGCATAGTGGGAAATCAGCTAACTCTTAAGCTGGCCACACACCCACAATTATCTAAGATCGGGTCAAAAGTTGCTCTAGTGTGTGTGGTACAAACAGATTTCTAAAACCTCCAATGATCCTCCCAGACAATCTGATTAAAGCAATTCCTGATTGATTATCATCCCAAGGGGACGATATCTTGTAGCATTCGGGTAAGGGCGATTATCGGACCTTGCACCTCCACCTGCTGGCTGCAGTTTCCCCGTCTGTCTGAAACTCCGGCAAGGATGTGGAGTGGCCACACACTGCTGTCACCCAGCCTATTAGAAAACCGCAGACCATCTCACACTGCCAGCTGTCCGTATGAGAGGTTCTGCGCAGAGAGGACACAGCGCTGCAGAACCTCTTTTTTTTTCCATTGATACATTTTTGGTCATTCAGCCAATAGGCTGGCTGCATGGGACTGCTGTCAAGAATGACAGTAGTCTCAACCAATCAGAGAGAGGATTGATAATCTGGAAGCATGGCTTTAAGCCACTGTTTTTTACCATGCTGTGACTACAGGCTTGGTGCCATGACTTCCTAAAAAAAATAAAAGCCTTGTTGCTTGTGGTCTTTATTTAAGCGAGCTGAACTAATGCAGTATATTTGCGCACACAACAGAGAAACAGGGAGGGTGAACCAGAGCGAAGAGGTACTAAATCTGCCTAGCATCAGCCAAGACTCCACAAACTCACATTTACTTATTCTTATCTGCAATTTCATCTATCTCGGAGGGCACTTTGTATGTTTTCATAGGTTTAGTCTATATACAGTTATGCAGATGTAATAGTAATAAGTAATAAATTGGTTTTACTGAAGGATGTAAAATAATTCATATTAAAGCCTAATAGCTTTGGATTGTTACTGTTAGAAAGCTTTAAAACATCGTTGCTCAGGGTTTGTAATAGATAATGTTTCACAGTATTAATATAATAAACATGATTCAAATGTTCATTGAAATATTAATGTAAAAGAACTGGTTTAAGCAAACAGCATTTTTTTTTTTCTAACCGCGTCTGGAGGAATGGTCAGGAGTGCGGCAACTGCGATCTAATGACAACGAAGGCAAAATCACGCACAGCCCAAAAGCTCAATATATCATTAATGGCACTACATAAGAAACTACTGAGGAGGAAAAGGATCAAGGAGTCTCTAGTACAAGTGACTTAAAGCAACGAGAAAGATGCGGTTTGGCGACCGCTCAGATTGAATTGGAACGTTCACCTCCGCAAGCTGGACGGAGCAGCAACATTCAAACTATTTGCAGCTTTAAAGTCATTTGTTGGGAATATAGAAAGTAAAGTAACACTAGTGAATGTAGATCACGTGCAGGTGTAGTGAAAGCACAAATAGGATCATGCTGGGACATGTAGTTTTACAAGCTCTGGCATCATCGTATCCAGCTGTTGTGTGCGCACCATTACTCAGATCCCGGCCAGTGTCTCTCTTCCCAGACTGCAGGAATTTACCCCCTGTGCCCTAGTCTGCAGGAACGCAACACACCGGATACCGGGGAAAAACGAAGCACTCCGCCTTCTAGGCCGCTGCCGCGTTTATCTGAGCACACGCTGGAGTTTTCTTTCATGATTTTCTGGCCGCTCGTACACTAACCATCAGAGAGCTCCGACATCTTCCCAGTGTGTACCGTCCTACCATGCCGCGGAATTGCCAAAACCGCGTCGTGTCAACAAGGCGACTGTGTGGAGATTCCTTCATTGTCTACAGATGCTCTCATGCCGCTGCCACCCATGCCATCACATGCAGC
The DNA here is from genome assembly GCA_011038615.1 of Limnodynastes dumerilii. NCBI lineage: Eukaryota > Metazoa > Chordata > Amphibia > Anura > Limnodynastidae > Limnodynastes > Limnodynastes dumerilii. Next base: position 58,683 of record WWET01001558.1, on the reverse strand, counting down.
GTTCCAGGATACCAGACGGGAGGGCCTCTGGAAGCGATTGGTCAGTCTCCTTCTTAAATAACTGGCGGCCCCTAGCATGCTGCCGGTTATAGTAGGCCACCCTGTTTGCCTATTGCTCTGTGCTCCTTGTTCCATTCCATATTGCGTCTTCAGCCCACCGGTTCTGTGGTCAGTCCCCTGATCTAGTCCCTGCTCTTTCCTTGTCTGTGAGAACGTGGTTTCTTCCCTGACTGTGTGTAGCGTCTGAGCCATTGTTGTGTTCTAGTACTCTTATTGTACCTATTGTCTGTACTTCCCAGGGAGTGGTTACAGTTGGGTTCCCCGTTTGCCCAGTTTAATTCTTCCCACAGTTGCACTTTCCTACACACTATCTCTGTCGCCATCCTGGGCTCTCCATGTTTGTGTGGTGTTGATCTGCCCGATACAAGTTGGCCACTGGGGAACACGACCTGCTAGGTATCTGCAGCAAAGCCTGTACCCACCAAGTACCTAGGTTACCACATTCCAGTGAGCAAGTCCGAAACACATCCAATCTTCAGCGTAACCAATCTCCTTCCTCTTCCTGCCTAGGGCCGCCTTTGTGGGTGTACATGTCTTTGCAGCAAAGGGTTATGGGAACGCTTTTATACAGATCCACTGGGAAAGTGCAGTCTGCATTGTGAAGCAGGTCATTGCTTCTGATCATTAGAATAGTGTTGTCAGATGTCAAATCGTTAAGAAATAGTCCAGTGTGTACCCAGCCTTCTGGAATATTAAACCCTGCAGCAGTATATTCACCCAAGAGAACATAAAATAGAGATGACCAGGGAGGATATAAAACCTTTACTCACAGTGATCTTCAAGCTATCGCCAACACAGGGTGCCCACGGTAACCTAAACAGAAAAGGTGAATGTCAATTCCAGTCCCACACCTCAAGTACTATAACCCATAACATGCAGCCAAAGCGCTGCCTTGATCCAATTTGGCATAGCAGATAGTGATCTATTTGTTGCCATTAAAAAATATCCTGGTATATGATCCTGGCTTGGCGCTCAGTTACCAAGAGCAGTGCTCCTCAACCAGTGTGTCATGGCACAACAGTGTGCCACGGGATGTTGCCAAGTGTGCCGCGGTGCAATGCCTCCAACAGGAGAAAAAGCACTGGAAGACCTTGCAGATACATCAATGTGGAATACTGGAGAGCTAAAGACACACGATTGGTTATACTGGAGAGCTAAAGGCACATGATTGGTTATACTGGAGAGGCTGCAGACACATGAATGGGAACTACTAGGGAGGCCGGAGACACATGATGGGGGCTACTGGGGAGGCTGCAGACACATGATGGGGGGCTAACATAGGTAAATTAGTTATAAGAAAAAAGTTACCGCGGAATTCTGGGAAGGGCTTAGGTGTGCCGCGGAATTCTGGGAAGGGCTTAGGTGTGCCGCGGAATTCTGGGAAGGGCTTAGGTGTGCCGCGGAATTCTGGGAAGGGCTTAGGTGTGCCGCGGAATTCTGGGAAGGGCTTAGGTGTGCCGCGGAATTCTGGGAAGGGCTTAGGTGTGCCGCGGAATTCTGGGAAGGGCTTAGGTGTGCCGCGGAATTCTGGGAAGGGCTTAGGTGTGCCGCGGAATTCTGGGAAGGGCTTAGGTGTGCCGCGGAATTCTGGGAAGGGCTTAGGTGTGCCGCGGAATTCTGGGAAGGGCTTAGGTGTGCCGCGGAATTCTGGGAAGGGCTTAGGTGTGCCGCGGAATTCTGGGAAGGGCTTAGGTGTGCCGCGGAATTCTGGGAAGGGCTTAGGTGTGCCGCGGAATTCTGGGAAGGGCTTAGGTGTGCCGCGGAATTCTGGGAAGGGCTTAGGTGTGCCGCGGAATTCTGGGAAGGGCTTAGGTGTGCCGCGGAATTCTGGGAAGGGCTTAGGTGTGCCGCCGAATTCTGGGAAGGGCTTAGGTGTGCCGGGGGTGAGCAAAGGTTGAGGAGCACTGACCTAGAGCAGCGGGGGCAGGATATAAAGAAGGGCTATATCTGTGTGAAAATAAGACATGAGAACCAAGGCAAGGCCAGGTCTCCGTGCTTCATACTCACTCGCGCCGTAGGAGAATATCAATGATGTGGAAGCCGACTGCTCGGACGGCTCGGTTTATGCTCAACAGCAGCGTGGAAATAAGCTGTGAAACAAAGTGTGGGCCCCGAGCATTAAACCTACAAAGCAAAGGAGAAAACTATTGTAAGATACTATATAATTCTGTATACACAAAACCCAAAGATTACGAATAAAAGCGGTAAGCACTATATCCAACTGCGCAATCACATGATCTTCACCCATAATGTCGTTTCTATGATCTGAGCTGCATTGCCCGGGCGGCTGTGCAGTATACATGATGAAATCAGTCTACAATTTCCAACCAGAGACAAGCTCCTCGGTGCGAGTGCACGATGCTGGAACACAGCCACACCTTCCCTGGTCACATGGTACAACGCTGTGCTGCTCTTATCGGGATGCAGGATTATTCCATACATGATACAGCCATCAGCTGAATGGTGGATGTATCGCTGTCCAAAGAGGACTGAAAATAGAAAATTGCTATTAGGAACGTGAACCTATTTCTCCGTTCCCAACAGAAACATAAAAAGTGACGGCAGATAAGAGCCACATGGCCCATCCTGTCTTCTAAGTTGTATATTTAAAACTATACTGACCCTAGATCCTATTTACCCTCAATTTAGTTTGAGATTTAGGATATCCTTATATTTATCCCAATGTCCTTCTGGAGATACGGCCTCCAGAACTGACCCCAGTATTCCAGGTGAGGCCGCAACAATGACCTATAAAGTGACATCACTACTTTCCTCTCTGCTACTCATTCCTCCCCCTATGCACAATGGCTACAGGCTGCGGCGGGTAAAAGGTTAGGGTTATTGTGGCGGATAATAAGTTAGGGCTTAATGGGAAGGTTAGGGTGAGACTGCGGGGCATGGAGGGTTAAGGTTAGGGCTGAAGAAGGGGAGTTAGCTTTAGGCTGCGGGAAAGGGAGGGATAGGGTTAGGAAGGGGTGAAGGGAAGGGTTAAAACACTTACCTATTGTTGAACGACAGAAGTCGCAATTGCCGACTGTCTACATTCAGCTGCTGGACGATGGTCTTTCGAAAAAAAAAGACCATCGTACCGGCAAACCACAATTTCATACCCATGATAACCTGGACTAGATTGATACCATGGTGCCATGATCTTATGTGACTCATTAACCCGCAAGACAGAGCGCACCAAGTACTCCGTAGCTTCTTTTCATTGGACAGTTTGCCCTTTACCATGTGCACTAGGCAAGAGTGGAGGGGACAAGCCAGCCAATCAGCAGCGTAATCAGAGACAATGAGCCAACACCACTCCATGACATGTCCTCGGCGCTCATTAAACGGGCACCTTCACCCCCGCAGAAGGAACACAGCGAGACGTCAAAACTTACGTTTCTATCACCGTGAATTCATGTTGATCCAGCTCACTGTTTAGGCAAATTACAAAGGCCAAGAGCAGCTCTTGCATGAAGCAGATGCCATCCAGCAGGAGAGACAGCGCCCAGTGGTTAATCTATTGCAGGGACCAAAACGCACGCGGTTAAGACATGAATTCTATACTTATAACTTATTTAGCACCTTTCCCACCAAAATGTCTCAAAGCAATTTACAGGTTTGTAGGCAGCCGTGCGGATATATTGGGCACAGCCGGTTGCTAAAGCCTAAATTTCTTATACCCCTCCTAGACGGGGAGGGAGGAGAGTGCTCCTGCAATCACAAGATGGCTATAATCGGTGCTGCGAGCCATGTTCAGTGTATACGGCCAGCTATGTTACATCAACACTACCTATAAACCGGAGGCCGAAGGAATGGCAAGTCCCTGGATGTTCAGCCATTCATATATGTAGATCCAGTGACTGGACTGAGGTTACTGTATGTGTACATGCAATTCCTCTGATCCTCAGACATCCAATACCATTACAGGAACAATCAGTCATAAGTCAGATGACACTAATTCAGCAGGGACACGGTTTAATCATACCCCGAAGGCCAGGACGAGTTCCAGCATGCCGCACAGCGGACGATTGGACGTCATCATGCAGCGGACAACGGCTTGAACGATAAGGATTAGCTCAGCAGTGTTCAGAGTTGATGGCTAGAACGTAAATGGAATGTATTATGAGAAACAGAAGATCACTAACAGAGAGCAATATAATCGCTGGTAATCACGGCGGCCATGTTTTCATAGTCACATAGCAAATGGAAGGGCTGTGTACGGGCCTCTCGCCTCACAGAAAAGAAGCAATCGATTGATGGAAGAAAGAAAGCGCTGCAATGAATGGCGAGTATGAATCTAACTCCAACCCTTACCCTTCCCCGCAGCCTGACCCTAACCCTCCCGTGCCCTGCAACCTGACCCTATCCCTCCCCTTCCCACAGCCTGACCCTATCCCTCCCCTGCCCCGCAACCTGGCCCTAACCCTCCCCTTCCCCACAGCCTGACCCTAACCCTCCCCTGCCCCGCAACCTGACCCTAACCCTCCCGCAGTGGCGGCTTTTCCGAAAATTAATAGGCGAGTATGGCGATCGCCATACTCACCAATTCTAAAAATGTTTTTGTTTTTTTAAATAGAGGTGTATTCGAAATAGGGACATCCAAAAAGGAACTTTCAAAGTGGACCACTTTGAAAAAGAGCCTCTTTTGGCTTGAAACGCGTCAGCTAAGCCGCCTATCAGCCGACACCAGAGACCTCGCTGCAGCTGAATCCCGTCACGATCGTTTCAGCAACTTCTTCCCTTGAGAGCAGATTTCATTGTCCAGGGCTCACACTCTTATATACCTCTCATACAGGTGTTCCAATCACCAGGATCATGAGTCTTAAAGAGCTCAAATACATTTTGAGTGTCCACTTACTTGTTTATACAAGAAAAAAACTATTTGCCGGTATCTACCATTATTTAGAAAATATTAAATATATTTAATCCAACCACTAATGTATTAATAGCTTCTTACAATATATAAATATAAATATAAAAGAAAACTGTACCTAAATATATATTAATCAAAATAAGATAAAATTATACAATTTTAAAGCAAATATGAATATAATTATAAAAATAAAACTATATTGATAATCTCCTAATCTTCTAAGAAGTATTTGACGCTCCAATGTATTATTTTATTTATACATAGGAGAAGTACTCTATTAAAAAACAACACACAAACCATCCCCTGCAGCATGCCCCTACCCCTCCCCTTCCCCACAGCCTGACCCTAACCCTCCCTTCCCCACAGCCTGACCCTAACCCTCCCCTTCCCCACAGCCTGACCCTAACCCTCCCTTCCCCGCAGCCTGACCCTAACCCACCCCTTCCCCGCAGCCTGAACCCAAGACTCCCCATTTAGTCCTACTCAATTGTCCGCCAGTACAGCGGGTTTGATGCAGTGCTTCTGAATCAATTCATAAGTATATATACTGATCAGCACACTTACCCAGTCATAAAAAAACCTCATAATACTGATATTACTATATGAAATAAAGACAGCTGAATATTAGCTTTCTGCTGTCCCTATTTCTAAAAAAAAAAAAAGCAGTCTCGCAGCAGCGACAGCATCACAGATAGAGGAATGCTTCAAAACTCTGTATTTCTGCGTGGCCGATGGCATTCCTCATAATGGAGCGGCTGCATCATAAAATGCCTGTTACCTATTACCGGAAGCTGTTTATTATGGATATTAGTGCCGAGATAACAGGTGCAATCACTTACACCACTGGTAAAAACAGAAGCATATTTTGTTATATATATTAACACATCCTTCATAGATTATGAGGATGATATTTTGTACGTGGGATGACGTCTCTGCTGCAGAGAGTAAATAGACTTGCAGCTAAGGATCGGTGATCCCTGAGAAGCCATTTTGTTCTCCAGTCACAGTCAGCCGTGCAGAGTATAGATTTTGCACATACATATTATGTCTCCCTAAAGGGATCGGTGAGAATGGTCCTTACAACGACACGCTGTACCATTCATACTAGATGAAGGAAGAACATGGAAGCAGAGACGGAGAGCACACCTTATGGAAAGGATCTGGTAGCTGAACATTCACTTGTCTATGGAGCTCATCCAGGATTGAGCAGGACGCATCCAACACCATCTAGGAAAAGAATATGGGTATGGTCAGGTGTGATAATGGGGGAGTCAGACGCAGCAATCAAATAGTCTCATCACTAAAGCACAAGCCAAAAGCACTGGTACCACATGCACAAGCTCTAACACAGATTATCAGAAACCAAGGTAGTCATAGGGATGCTACAACCACCAAGAATTGTACAGTGGCAAAACCATACCCCAGGTTCCTCTAATTGGCACCAGGGTCATTATGGACGGGTAATAGGATTCCATATATTGCAAGGCTGGAGTAAGATGCTTGTCGCTTGGCCAAGACTCTCTAGGGTAAAGGGCTGCTAAGTTACCAACCTGTCCTTTCATGTTACAACTGCTAATGTGCATAACCAACCCCTGCATTTCATCAACGCAACCTACGCTCTCTGCTGAAACGATGGCTCTGACGTCCTTGGCCTTAGTACAGCGCACAGGAAACAGTCTACGGGCCTGATCCAGACCTAAGATGTTGCGCTGAGCATACTAACACTCAGCGCAACATCTATGCACTCCCCCTGACCGGGGGCATAATTACACTCTGTTACGCAGGCTGAAGGCTACCCTAACGTCAGCCGGCGTAACAAGAGTGTAATTACACCCGGACCTGAGCGTAACTAGCTAAGCCTACTCCCCCCGCCATCCTTCCCTAACTATGGTGGTTACGGCGAGGAACGCCCTCCTCAACTAGACCTACGCTACAGATAGGGACGGCCGATCCTGCCTACAGATTTTCCCTAACTACACCGGGCAACATCTGCCTGGCGCATGCGCAGATCGGCTAAACAGCTGATCTTACACATACGTCCACCGTAGCTACGGCAGCGGGCGTAGGTCTGGATCAGGCCCTATGACCTGTACTGATTAAGAGACAAACCTGTAGACAGCAG
>WWET01001558.1:30667-41392 GCA_011038615.1 Limnodynastes dumerilii | reverse complement strand
ATGGGCATGCTGATGCTTGTAGTTCTACAAGCATCAGCATGCCCTGTTGGGGCACAACATAGGGCAGCGTTAAAAATCCGTCACCTATGAGAGCGTACCGGCGTATTTTTAACGCTAGAAAAATAATTGCATTGCAAAAAAAAATATCCACCGTAATTTTACAAAAAAATAGCGTTAAAAATACGCCGGCGAAAGCTTTTTAGCTAATTGAATCGGGCCCTAAGGGGCACATCGCCCAAATCCACATCACAGAAGGCCCAGATAAATCAGGTGATGTTCAGCTACTCAGCTAATAGGTGCACTTCTCGACCAATCCCGTCACTGCGGGCAATAGAATCAGCCCCTTCATATAGTAACATTTTGGAAAGTTATTACCCACAAAATAAAAGCACTGTGTCTACTTACCAGCTTCTTCCTCTATCAACAACACAGAGTTCCCCAGTCCCAAGGACACTTCCCCTTCATCATCGCTGATCACTATCACGCTCTCTTCTGGGATGGCCGCCTCGATGCTCTCATTTTCCTCAGCTGGACCCTCACCTCCGGACCTCATTGTGACTAATGAGACAGCACAAAAACAGGTCTCAGCCTGGATTCAGAGCCGCACTTACACCTTTATTTTTAGGTGCAGGTGTAGACCTGAGCAATACCATGCTGCACTGCAAGGGGAGGCAGATTTAAATTGTGAAAGCAAAATTATATTTAAGAGGTGAAATTTCTTAGCTCAACTCTGTTGCGTAGATTAAACATAAAGCGATGCAGTATCTGAGTTTTGAGTGCAAAAGTAATGTATTTTCCTTGCATGTTAAAGATTTAAGATTAATGAGCACCCCTTACTTTGCAAATTGGTTTAGCCGAGATGTACGCTTGCACCTGTTTTACCCTTACGCCCAAACTCTGAATACAGGCCATCAGACACAACTCAGAAATAGCCACACACACACGTATATAACAATCACCACCACAGCAACCAACCCAGACAGATATGACTATATGATAAATAGTGAACGTTCCACTTCTATTAGCCTTCCCTTAAAGCCCCATCTTCTGCAGCCTAACCTTAACCTTAACTCAACAGCAGCCTAACCATCCATGTCCCCTTAGCAACCTATGTTAGACAGAGAGCATTTCATTATTGGGAACAGGTACTTAGGCGATATAGGACCATTCGCTATAAGTATTGTCGCTAATAGAAATATTCTGAATGAAGACGGTTACGGTACTGATCCAGTCGCAATTCAGCCGTCAGCTGCATCAGTTCAGAAATTCAGCCTCTTGGACCAGCAACTGCATCCCCAGAATGGACAATGCAATAGAGGTCAGAATTAACATTTTACTTAATGCTGGTGATTTAGTCAGAACCCAAAAAAGAATTGGAATTACAATCATTAAGCAACAATGAAATGTACTTTTCTACATCATCTGAATATTGGAAGTCTTGAAAAACTAACAGAATTTTGTGCAATGATTGCTATAGTAAACACTGCAGTTGTTTCCCATGTGTCTATAAAACACTACACAGTAATTATAAGTCCTGCAGTAATAGTGCAAAGTCATAAATTGCCCCAAGTATATTCTACATGTAGGATTATTGTTAAAGACCTTAAATATTTACATTAATGCAGAAATTATCATTTAACTGCTGTCAATGCTGTATGACCAGCATAGCGGTGTTAGAATAACGTCTTGTGTATGGTGCTTACAATGACAGTAGAGTAATATGTTTATAACGTATCAGAAAATGAGGTGTGCGGGTGCAAGATTTATGTGGATCCATTACTGTGGTAAAAAGACTGGACTGTTTCAATCATGCTGGATTATAGACAAAATAGGTACTCAAACCCATTCATAAACACAAAGAAGGCCAACACGTGTTACTTTAAAGTACAAAAAGGGACTGACCCAGTGTAGACCTAAGCAAAACTATGCTGACCTGCAAGGGAATTAGAGCTCAGAAGTGAATTTCACTAACTCTACTCATTTACAGACCACTCAAAGCTTTACATTATGAGTCCTTTACGAAAACGCTAAATATTTTCCCTGCGTCTAAATGCAAAAGAATTTCAGTTACTTTGAACCCCTCATATTGCAACATGGTGTTGTTCTATTTTACACTTGCATCAGTTTTGCCCTTAAAAAACAAAAAAGGTGCAAGTGCAACACTAGGTCTGCCCCAAAGTGTTAAATAGGTCATAAGTGTATTTACTAAGGAACATTCCATTGCCATTATGACTGAAATGTCAGTACGTGACATGTACATCACACATGAATGCCCATCTTTCCCTTTATGAAGGCATGTATTAGCGAGGATATATGCATTGATTGCTCTATAGTTATACCTTGCTGCTTTTATTGTGGATTGCTCTATTATCTTTTATGATGGTACACAGTTCTTATGTTTTCTTAACAGTAAAAGTATTTTTATATTGTTACACTATGGTCGGGTGATGTTTTCTTTTATTACATGATAAATCATATCCTGACAGGCCAGTTAAAAGTTCCATGACTACAGGCTTACAAAGAAAGGACCATATTCATAATTAAGGACTTCTGCAGACTTCTGTACGTAAAATGGTATTGTGTATGCGCAAATTATATCCGCAACAGAGCACATCCGACCGATGCTGCAATCAGAGCCCCATGCGCAGGGTGAAGCCCTTGGGTACGATGCAGTATACACACAGAAGGGGTCCTGCTGGCGGATCCACAGTCCACATGTAGAAGAGCAGTTGGGGGGGATGGGTACCCCGCTCTCCAGCATGCGGGGCTGTGGATCCCCAATTCTGTACAACCCACAGCGTTCAGAAATTAAGAGTAAGACTGAAGACACATAAGCCTTTCATTACATGGGGAAGTGATTCTTATCACATACAATGGTTTTTTTCTACCCTTATACGATTATAGATCTAAGTCCTTGTTTATCTCAGTATACTAATATAAATATACCGCTCAAAGCTCCCCCATCCCAAACCACCTATCACAAGCCGTACTGCTGTGTATTGTACACAAGTGTGACTGCTGTGTATTGTACACAAGTGTGACTGCTGTGTATTGTACTGTACACAAGTGTGACTGCTGTGTATTGTACTGTACACAAGCGTGACTGCTGTGTATTGTACACAAGTGTGACTGCTGTGTATTGTACTGTACACAAGCGTGACTGCTGTGTATTGTACACAAGTGTGACTGCTGTGTATTGTACTGTACACAAGCGTGACTGCTGTGTATTGTACACAAGTGTGACTGCTGTGTATTGTACTGTACACAAGCGTGACTGCTGTGTATTGTACACAAGTGTGACTGCTGTGTATTGTACTGTACACAAGCGTGACTGCTGTGTATTGTACACAAGTGTGACTGCTGTGTATTGTACTGTACACAAGCGTGACTGCTGTGTATTGTACACAAGTGTGACTGCTGTGTATTGTACTGTACACAAGCGTGACTGCTGTGTATTGTACACAAGTGTGACTGCTGTGTATTGTACTGTACACAAGCGTGACTGCTGTGTATTGTACACAAGTGTGACTGCTGTGTATTGTACTGTACACAAGCGTGACTGCTGTGTATTGTACACAAGTGTGACTGCTGTGTATTGTACTGTACACAAGCGTGACTGCTGTGTATTGTACACAAGTGTGACTGCTGTGTATTGTACTGTACACAAGCGTGACTGCTGTGTATTGTACACAAGTGTGACTGCTGTGTATTGTACTGTACACAAGCGTGACTGCTGTGTATTGTACACAAGTGTGACTGCTGTGTATTGTACTGTACACAAGCGTGACTGCTGTGTATTGTACACAAGTGTGACTGCTGTGTATTGTACTGTACACAAGCGTGACTGCTGTGTATTGTACACAAGTGTGACTGCTGTGTATTGTACTGTACACAAGCGTGACTGCTGTGTATTGTACACAAGTGTGACTGCTGTGTATTGTACTGTACACAAGTGTGACTGCACTGCTGTGGATTGTACACAAGCGTGACTGCTGTGTATTGTACACAAGTGTGACTGCTGTGTATTGTACACAAGTGTGACTGCTGTGTATTGTACTGTACACAAGTGTGACTGCTGTGTATTGTACTGTACACAAGCGTGACTGCTGTGTATTGTACAGAAGCATGACTGCTGTGTATTGTACACAAGCGTGACTGCTGTGTATTGTACACAATCGTGACTGCTGTGTATTGAACACAAGCGTGACTGCTGTGTATTGTACACAAGCATGACTGCTGTGTATTGTACAGAAGCGTGACTGCTGTGTATTGTACAGAAGGGTGACTGCTGTGTATTGTACACGAGTGTGACTGCTGTGTATTGTACAGAAGCGTGACTGCTGTGTATTGTACACGAGTGTGACTGCTGTGTATTGTACAGAAGCGTGACTGCTGTGTATTGTACACAAGGGTGACTGCTGTGTATTGTACACAAGGGTGACTGCTGTGTATTGTACACAAGCGTGACTGCTGTGTATTGTACACAAGCGTGACTGCTGTGTATTGTAGAGAAGCATGACTGCTGTGTATTGTACACAAGCATAACTGCTGTATATTGTACACAGCGTGAAGGCTGTGTATTTGTGTACTTGAAACCCATGCAAAATCAAGGAAATGCCACTCACTATGCTTCCCAAAAGAATACTAATAATTTATTTATTTTTATTTATTTATTAACAGGTTTTTATATAGCGCCATCAGATTACGTAGCGCTTTACAATGTTAACAATCATTATAACAGGATTGGGTGGTAACAGACAGACTGGGTGAGTAATAATACTCACAGCTATCTGCTTAACAACTCCCCCTATGCTTGGCAAAGCCAGCCTTTGTTGCAGGGCTTTGCTATGTAGAAGGTAAATTCTATCCTGGGTGGATCGCCATGAAGACAGAATGGAGATCCGCTGGTGCACTCGTGCAGATGTTACATCCTAGGGGCCTTGCGTAAGTCCCTTCACTGGCGTACCTGTAAATCCATACCATAGTTACCAACGCTCCTGAAATGTCTGGGCAGGGGTGTAACTAGCCCAAATGGTGCCCAGGGCAAATGCCCAAAATGCGCCCCCCCCCCACTCCATGTTCTCCACCCCCCTCCAGGATAAGAAAGAATAAAACCCTCTTCCCTTACTCTGTGAGTCTGAGAGCAACTGCGGCATCCACCAATCAGTGTTCAGGGGGTTTTATTCTTTCTTTCTGGTGGTGGTGGGCTTTGTCGGGTATGCGACCTGATGTCACCGATGGCGCCTCCAAAGCCATCAGCGTCCAGGGAACATGCCCTGCAAAACCCATACTAGTTACGCCACTGTGTCTGGGCATTACTCCAGAAATCCGGCAAATTTCCTGCATTTGGATGTTATGACATGATCTAATACAAATCACGGCCTGAAATCCCACCCCCTGCCTATCAATAGTGTGATCCGTAGCATTATAAAACCCTGCTCCATCGTTAGTAACACTATGGATCGCAGCATTGATAAGCGGGGGTGGGACTTAAGGCTGGGATTTGCATTAAAGCCCTGCCCCCATACCACTATCTCTTTCTCTCCTCCATTATCTCGTTAGTAACACGATGAATCGCAGCATTGATAAGCGGGGGTGGGACTTAAGGCTGTGATTTGCATTAAAGCCCCGCCCCCATAAACTATCTCTTTCTCTCCTCCAATATCTCCCGGAGGGAAGAAATAAAAAATCGGCACCTATAGCATACCTCCCATCTGTACTGATTCCAGATTTCAGGTGAATGTCCCGTAGTCAGCAATGTAATACACCAGAAGCAATTTGATAACTCTAGTATTGGGTTTACAGTCAGGCTCGCCCTTTCTGTTCATTGGCTACTTGCCTCCTCTCTCCTCCAACGACATGCCAATCAGAACGCAGCTTGACTTTTGGTCAGATCTGAATGGGGCACGATTGCGTGTCCTTTGTTCACCTCTGGATCAGGAACCTTAGGGCCCGATTCATTTAGCTTCGCACCGACGTTATTTTCAGTGCAAAGCTAATTCCACAAATTTTTGTGCGCATAAAAATTCGCTTATTTTTCATACTGTACATGTTGGGAAAAAGCGCACCACAAGCTATTTCCCAACATCGCAAATAATTGAATCGGGCCCTCAGAGTGCAAATATCACTCACGCTTCTACGCAAGACCAGGAAACGGGGAACCATCTCTTTATAGTGACTATTGCGCTGGGCGATCGCTCATCTTCCCTGGCTCATTGCGTGGTGTGAATAACGCCTGTCCCCTGCTGTCTTACATCACTGGTTAGGTATGGAAACGAGAGCTGTTATTGGGCTCAGCTTTCATCTGTTAAAATAATTTGGTGGGTTTAAGATGCTGCTGTCTGTCAGCAACATGCTACAAATTTTTCCTTGCATCTCGGGGAATATTGCTATGAAGCCGAAAGCCTCCAGCAGTAAACAAAACCCGCTGCTGCTGCTGTGGACGGGAGAAAGGTCTTCCAGACCGCGAGCCGGACAGCTGTCTGACGCGGATTTGGGGGCCACATTGTCAGCTGTTCTGGCTTGTACGGCACTTAAACTCTGTGTCCGTATTATGTCACCTTACAGCATGCTGAGTGGGATCACTCCAAGTAACGTGTTGTGAAATCTAATGCTGCTTATTGGAATGTCAAACAATCATTTAGATCTTTGCATCTTAATTGCCATTAAGGGTCACTGTGAGTTTACGTAACAGCAGACATTGATGCATATAAAATATTAGAGGCGTGGCTCAAGTTTGGACCCCTTATTCTTACCATCACCTTATATCGGCCAATAGAAAAGGGGAATAGATGACACCTGTCCTCCTTTCCTTCTGTGAAGTGAAAGGTGATTGGATGACTATCACCCCTGTCCAATCAGGTGCTCTCTTTCACTCCCTTTGAAATAAGCCACATACTATTTTAATACTGAGATTTGAATTCAGGTGTCACCAGCATATAAACCAGTTTTGCAATGCACGTGTTAAACTTTTTTCCTATGTAAACTGAAAAATACACACTGTACTCACGCTATTTATTATTATTAACAGGTTTTTATATAGTGCCATCATATTATGTGGCGCTTTACAATTTTAAACAATTATTATAACAAAACTGGGTGGTGACAGACAGACTTGGAAGGTTAGAGGACCCTGCCTGCAAGCTTACTCTCTATTGGACATTTGGGTTTGATACATAAAAGGATATGCTATATATCACACAACGGAGCAGCCAGGTTGTATGGTAAAAGTGCTTAGTGCTCTGTATGATCCAGTCACACAGCAGAGAGGTAGCAGTAGGACCAGTGGTATTTCTATAATGGGTGCAGGGTGTACAGTGCACATTGACCCCAGAGAAAAGAGGGCCCCATGGCACCCACCCTGCACCCAAACTTCTTCTATGGCAGACAGGACTCAGGCTAAGCATTGCCCTGGCCGCTGTGACTGCAGGTTATATACAGACAGCATAGCCAAAGAGATTAGAGAATCCTCTCCTTGTCATCCTGTTGCCAATCAAGCAGTTTGTAGCGTTCTGATTGGTAGATAGCTCAGCTAAAATAAACTTAATTCATTTCCTTTTTGCATAAACCTGCAAAACTCTGGAATGTGAAATAACATCAAATTTGCCACCTTACTGGCATTCTTTTTTTATTTTCAATAAGACACTGTAAGAACTTTGGGGCAGATCCAGAACTACGTACGTGAGTGTTTTTACGCTATCCGCTAGCGTCAAAGCACCCATTAGTATTTTCGGTGCATGTGCGAGGCAGATGTTACGCCACATAACTCAAAGCGTAAGGGCCAGAGACTTATCATCATCGTAACTATGTCCGAAGGAGGCATACGACACCCATAATTACGCTTCGGAGGCGGGGCTGAGGCATGTAAATCGCACAGTATGGGCGTGTTTAGCAGCGTAAGCACGTGCAGCCATTACGGGCATCAGGAGTTACGCTTGAAAAAGTTAAGGTAGGGTTTGGAAAGCATAAGACGGCTAAACTACGTCCAACCGAGGGGAGTGACAAGGGGAGTGCCTAGTCAATACGCTACTCTACAAATCGTAATTAAAACGTAGTTCTGGATCTGGCCATTTATTCTTTTTTTTCTTGATAATTTTATTTATTTATTGACCCCCCCAAAGAAATGTTCGTCTTATTTCAAGTGCCAGATTTACTAATCTGCGGGTTTGAAAAAGTGGAGATGTTGCCTATAGCAACCAATCAGATTTTAGCTCTCACTTTCCTATTACATACTAGACAATGTCAGCTAGGATCTGATTGGTTGCTAGGGGTAACATCTCCACTTTTCCAAACCTGCAGCTTAGTAAATCTGGCCCTAGTTGAGAGCAATTAGTCTATATTATAAGCATCTTTATTTAGCAGCTCTTGATAATAAGAGAAGAGAATTTTTTTAAACGTAATCTACGTTAAAAAATGACCACGCATGCGCAGTAGTAAAAAACGCTAAACTCCGGACATATATGCTATGCGTCCGGTAGTATGAATACGGGGGTAGATCAGGAACTCCGCTTTCAATCCGTTTACTAGCGTAGCGTATTTACGCATGCGTACCTTCTACAAACTCCCCTAGGCACTCCCCTTGTATTTTGACCGATTTCCGCTTTCCAAACCGTACCTTAACTTTTGGCCGCGTAACCTCTGTCGTCCGCACACGTACGGATGGGTAACACGGATTTACGCAGCTAAGCACGCCCATACTGTACACTTTAAAAGAATACCTCCGCCTACATTGCATATTTTAGACGTACTTTTGGCTCACGTAAAATTGGCGCACCCACCCATACGAATTTACGCAGCAAATACGTAATTGCCCCATACGCTCACATTTACGTTGCGTAGTGTATTTTCTGTCGTGCACTTGCACAGTACTTACAAAAACACGATTTTACGTGTCCGTCATGCGTAAATTTGCACAGAAGCGTTGTTCTGGATCTGCCCCACGGTCCCTATTCCTAACCTGCTTGCAGAAGTCAGGTGATTTTCTGGTTAGATGTTATTATTAACAGTTATTTATATATACCAGAACACCCGGGGGGAAATCCACGCAGACACAGGGAGAACATACAAACGCCACACAGATAGTCCGGGAATTGAACCCAGGACCACAAGTGCTACTCACTGAGCCACCGTGGTGCCTAGCATGTGGAAAGATGTTCCATAATGTTGCTGTATTGGATACAACTTTCTGTACTAGTCTGCATGGATATATCTCATTTATGGGACACGCTGAACACAGGGACTGGACACAGAGAAGGTAAATAGGGAAGTTAAAGTAGTCCAGTAAATAGTCATTTGCTAATTCTTTTAACATATTAGGTAAAAGACAATATATCAACACCGCTGTGCGCGTCAGTGACATCACCCCGACGGGTAAAAGTACCCTGTCCTTGCTGTGACCAGACAGACTATGAGTCATCTGCTAACAGCTTCACACAGCTCCTGGTGGAAGTACACACTGTCTGGGGGGCACAACTGCAGGAAATGAGAGTGTACAGTGGCTTTGATAGTAGCGTCGTTGATAAAGTGTCTGTTCACACCAGGCTAGACAGTATGGGCAGGCTTTGTATTTCAGCACGGACAGAAAACGAGATAGAAAAACCAATTTCAATGATCTTTGTGATGGCTTGGAACACTAAAAGGACAGCATTGTGTGTATTTACCAGCGGCTAAAGGACATTCCTGGGGAACACAACTGAACCCCTTACCCCAAATCCTGGGAAACCTTACCCTTTGCAGCAGGCCTTAGCCGTGAATCGAACTCATGACCTCAGTGCCATGAGGCACAAGCCCTAATCACCGAGCCACCATGCTGCAGCAGAGGGGGTGTTTGGGTTGTATTGTAGTGGCACTGTGCCCGCTCTGCTGTGCCGGCCCTGGCTTAACAATGCCGCTTGCCATAGAGAGCGCCTCAACCGCCCGTATCTCCCCTTCAGTACTTACTGCTCTGTCCGCAAAGCAGCCGCTATAGCAGGGCACTCACTGACAGCCTATAAGCAGGGCTGGTGCTAGGTGTCTGGACGCACTAAGTAAAGCTTCAGCCTGTCGGGGACATTACGGCTGAACAAGAAAAGTAAATGCGTCTGCAGAGGGTTAGCTGAGCGGTGGCTTATATGTACTGCAGCCACCGCCAGCGTTAGGATCTCTAAGCCCTTCATGCAGGTGTGGGTCCCCGTCGAGAACAGCCCTATTTCGATAGGACTATTCTCTCCCAGCCAATCTCAAAATCTCCCAGCCTCAAAGACGCACAGCAATCGATCCCCAGAGCACTGAACATGGTGCTCCAAATGGTAAGTATCAAATCTAACCCTTTCCCTAAACCTTGCCCTAACCCCCCTTCTATTACTCTAACCCTAAGCCTCCCTTCCCCACAGCCTGACCCTAACCCTCCCTTCTCCATAGCCTGACCCTAACCCTTCCTTCCTCACAGCCTGACCCTAACCCCCCCTTCCCCACAGCCTGACCTTAACCCTAACCCTTCCTTCATCACAGCCAGACCCTAACCCCACCTTCCCCACAGTCTGATCCTAACCCTAACCCTTCCTTCATCACAGCCTGACCCTAACCCCCCCTTCCCCACAGCCTGACCCTAACCCTCCCTTCCCCACAGCCTGACCCTACCCCACCTTCCCCACAGTCTGATCCTAACCCTTCCTTCATCACAGCCCGACCCTAACCCTAACCCTTCCTTCATCACAGCCTGACCCTACACCCCCCTTCCCCCCCCAC
>WWET01001557.1:332179-360521 GCA_011038615.1 Limnodynastes dumerilii | reverse complement strand
CAAGGGGAATTATTTCTGTACAAGAAACTAAAATAATATTTATTGGTATAACAATAAAAATTTGTACTTTTCTACACTACTATTGATTGTACTGGATTAGAAAAAAAAATAGCCAATTATTGAGGTTTAGTAAACATTATTATAATAATTATTACAATAGGAAAAGAAAACCATTGTCTAACAGAATCTCACCCAAGGAATATTCCTGAATAATTTTTTTAATTAACCTTTGTTTAAGAGGCTGCTATACATATTATATGAAGTAGGGATAGATGTAGTGAGGATATTTTATGTATTAATTTGGCGGTGGATTGAATCTCTACTTCTTTAAACCTACAACATTCTTTAAAATAAAATATTTTGTTAGTAATAAATTATGAAAATTATCTGCCAAAGTTCACCGATTCCTCCTCTCACCAGCAGTCTAATGAGGAAGACATGGAAAATAAGGTCTCCAAATTCAGCCTTTAATAGCCATAGAAGGGCAAGAGCATGAATATGATAAATTGGACATGGCAATCCGAGACCTTATGTGTCCAGGAGATGTTTTCACAGGTTTGTCAGCCTGTCTGCATTTCTAAGGTCAGCATTTTATTTCTGATAGAAGATGTTCTCAATATGAACCTTTAAAAGGGGACAACATGCGTAAGCATGCAAATAAAGCCAAATATCAGATCTCTTAATAAAATTAGGGATTAGCAACCAGTCTAAGTAGTTCACTTGAGGCCATTAGGAGAAAATCCAATAGATTGAGCCAGGTAGAGAACAGAACTGGATAAAGTATAATAAATCATGAACCAAGCAAGTCATAACAAACAGAATTCTGGTTCAATTCCTAATAACCTAATATCATGCTGTGTGCATAAAAAATGTTGTTTATAAATAACTGCCTATTTAAAGGCATCTTAATTTGGATTTACCTAGGTACTCCATTCCAATTGTTATCTTTATATCTGTTATCTGTTGTCTACCTGAGTTTTTTTTGGCGTTTTTTGAGATTTTAGAAAACAGATAACAGATCTAAGGATAACAATACAAGAAATAAATGAATGATTAAATATAATAATAGTATAATTTATAACAGAAAATGGAAAAATTCAAATAGAAAATAGCAATAAATAAAAAAGAATAATAGGAAAGACCAAAGATAAGTAATGAAAATCGCTATTAATTAGAGGAATAATTCAAGTAAATATTACTATCACTTTAATTATAATAATTTTATCACCTAAAAATGTTAGTATAAATCACCATTACTCCATCACGATAATTTTATATACTACAAATTTAACACGTTATTTCACAATATATTTCTGGTCACTATCCCCATTTTTCATTTCAATCTTTTTTCACTCCACTATATTTTTATTATCATATTATTCTTATATTCTTTTAGATATATTTCTTTTTAAAAGTATCTCCCTTGTATTGTATATACATCGCTCATTTGTCTTCCCCATAATAATTACATTGGCCCCGTAACATTTCTCTGATACAGGTACATCATTGAAATAGAGCTTTTCTGTGATTGGTCCCAACACTTTTTAAGACCCGCCTAAAGCCCATATAAGTGCTGCCAAACAGATGTTCAGCTTTGCCTTGATAAAGCAGTCCAGTGAAACGCACGTCAGTATTTCCGCGGATAGTTTTCAAATCTCCCTATTGGCTCACTGCCATTATGATAGATTTCCTTTCTCATTAATTAATTAACAGTAATAGACCAGCAGTTATTGCAGCAGCCGGACAGAGTATATGGGCAATGGCCCACTGCATTAATTGAGAACGGAGGGATCTCCTGGTAATCCACTATCCCCATGCTGGTCTGCACTGCTATTTATAGGATGGTAGCCCCAATGTGAGAGGCACTCTATAGATTAAGACTGACGGGCTCTCTAGCAGACTATCGTTATTAGTGCCGATTTATATGAACACACAAGGGGTGACTACCTCATGCTTTATTTTATGTTTGACACTCTGATCCAGAACAACATCCGCAAATGAATTTACAGTAGCCGCTAGCGTAAATTCACACATTAGTACTTACTGCGCATGCACACAGCAGATGTTACGCCACGTAAGGCATAGCGTAAGGGACAGTCACGTATCAGTAACTTATCAACTTACGAAAGGGCATGCCAGCCAAATGCCACCAGTATTTATGCTTCGAAGGCGGGGTGAGGCATTTAAATTGCACAGTATGGGCGTGCTTAGCAGCGTAGCTACGTGTGTGAAGTTCTTCTGCTAATGGTTATTCAGCGTAAAGTTAAGGTAGGGTATGGAAAGCGTAAGGCGTCTAAAATACGTACATTAAAGGGGTGTGCCGAGGGGAGTGCATAGAGGGTACGCTAGTGTAAGAACGCAGTGTAGTAAAAGCGTAGCTCTGGATTTGGCCCATTATCTGTAATCATAGGTAACATGGATAGACTCTCCCTATAAGGGATAGAGCCTCACAAACTATTATACACCATCGTGTAGCACCTAATTGGTTTTACAACTTTTATTGTCAATCAGTATCCTCTGGGTCTCTTAAAATTCAACCATATAAATATTTACAAAATATAAAAACTTTCTTAGTGGTCATATCTAGCTATCCCCTATACCAGTGCTGGTGCCATTTCATTATACTGAACCTTATCCACTTGCCCTGAGTACCACCTGACAGAGATGCAAGCACCACTGGTTGAGAACCCATGGTCTAGGGCAGTGATTGCTAACCTGTGACAGGTGTTGTAAAACTACAATTCCCATCATGCTTTGTCAGGTGTCTGCTATGCTTTTGCAGTTAAGGCATGCTGGGACTCATAGTTTCAGAACATTTGGAGTGTCACAGGTTAGCCAACACTGGTCTAGGGGATCAAATGCTACTTGAACCCTTGGATTAGGAATAATAGTGCAATAGGGTAAACCAGGATTGCTGACTCTCCCAAAATATCTGGAAGACTATTGAAATTTGGGCATTTTTTGCCAGTATCCCAGAAGAGCAGGCAAATCTCCTGCAAGTACCACCTGCCTATCATTACAGCATTTCCTATGCTGTAAAAATAGGGTTGAGCGGGACTTACTTCATCATTAAGCCCTGCCCACATCAGGAACACTATGAATGGCAGGGTTGATGGACACGGGGTGTGGCTTCAGGACATGATTTGCATAAATCGTGCCATTAAGCGCCACCCCCATAGCGGCAGAGATCTCCCGAAAGGGAACAAAAAGAAAGTTAACAACCCTGGCTTAAAATTGAAATTAAAACAGAACATAATATACAAAGTATAATAATATATAATGATTATTGGAATTATGGATAAATTGAAAGGGTAAAGTAAAGCTATGTACACACTAGATCATTTGTGGCCAACCTGTGGAGCATGCGCCAAATGTGGTGCATTGGCTGATTACAAGTGACACATTGCATCCTTGCACCTACTTATTCATTTGAAGTAGGCGCCTTAGTGGCGTAGGTGCAGGCGGAGCGTTAGCTCCAGACGCTGAACTGATCAAGTCTGCCAGCTCAGATGCACTGATTAGCAATCAGTGCGTCTGGAGCCGGCAGACTGTCAGAGACTTAACAGCTGCCGAACCCCTGCAGCCTGATTGCTGAGCTTCATGCGTGTGATGTCAGAGAGTGCAGAAGAAAGGGGCAGAACAGGTAAGTATCTTGTCTGCACAGGCTCTGCACTATTTACAAACTATAATAAATGTGATGGCACAAGACAGCATTGGGGAGATGATGGGGGACAACACAGGGGGGGGATGAGGGGAGGAAAAAAATGATGAAGGGCATAATGAAATGGTGAGAATGGTGAGGGGGGTTATGGGGAGGCGGGCTGATGAAGAGGAGGGGAAAATGATGAGGTGTATAAAGAAATAATACAGAGAAGGGGGAGGTGTGAAGAAAATGGTAAAATGAATGGGTAGGGGGAGACAATGAATGGGGAGGGGGATAGAAAAATGATAAAGTGAATTGGGAGGTGAAGATGGTGATAATGATGAGATGATGAGGGGATACAGAAATGATAAAGGGGAAGGGGAGGTGATGAGGAGAATGGGGAGATGATGAATGGGGAGGGGGTTGATGATGAAGGGATAGAGAAATGATAAAGGGGAGAGGGAGGGGCAGATGATGAATGGGGAGACTATCAATGGTGAGGGGGGTGATGATGAGGCGATAGATGTGCTGTAATAGATATTGTTTTACATACAATAATTAAATCATTTAAACATGTTAATTGAGTGATTGAGTTATCCATTTTCCTCCCCTAAATGAAGCAGATTCTACCCCAACTGCTTGAGTTGTATGGCGCATCTGAACACTTATGTGAAACAAATTGACGCATGGTATGTAAAAGATTAGCCACCACTGCGAATCATTTTAGTGTGGACAGTACAGATATCATGTGCAGAATAGTGACTAATTACAGTTACAGTGTTGGATTATTACAAAAACTCCCAGTGTGTACACAGCTTAGCAAATAGTCAATCAGAACTGGAATAGAAGAAGCTAACTGACTGAGGTTTACTGAAAATTTATTATTTATTATTATTATTATTATTATTATTATTATTTATTTATTTATTTATAAGGTGCCAAAAGGTGTCCGCAGCGACGTACAAAATACAACAAAATACAGTACAGACATACAGGGTAGGGATGGACAGCATAGTACATTATAAAATACAATATAAATATATAAATATCACAAAAATACAATAAAGTAAAGCAAGCACCAAACGCAAGTCAAAATGCGAGGTGTCAAGCTTGGCAGATCAGGGAGGAGGGGATAGAGCACAGTGAGAGGTTGAGAGGGAGCCACCAGGTGGGGTAAAAGGGTAGCAGAGGGGGACAATAGGGTACAAAGTGAGGGAGAGTGGTGAAGGAGGGAACAACTCTAGGAAGGAGGTCCCTGCTCATGTGAGCTAACACACTAAGTGGGAGGGATGAACTTACAGAAGACATAAGGAGGGGGAAGGAAGTGGACTGCTGGTATGAGCTGAGGAGAGGGGAAGGAAGGAGAAGGGATAGATATACGATGCGGTGAGGATGTTAAGTGAAGAAGGGGTAGGCTAGCCTGAACAGGTGCGTTTTGAGTGAGTGCTTAAAGATCGGCAATGTGGGGGAGAGTCTGACTGAAGAAGGGAGGTCATTCCAGTGCAGAGGTGAAGTCCTGGATATGGGCGTGAGATGTGATGATTAGTATGGAGGTCAGATAGCGGTGGTTAACAGAACAGAGAAGTTGGAAGGGTGTGCATGTTGATGAAGGAAGAGAGGTAGGGAGCAGTGGATGAGGATATGGCCTTAAAGGTGTGGCTAAGGAGTTTAAAGAGAGGTCTGAAGCGGACAGAAAGCCAGTGGAGGGTTTGACATAAAGGAGTGGCTGAGGTAGGAAGATGAGCCTGGAAGCAGTATTGAGTATAAATTGAAGGGGGGCAAGAGACCAACAAAGGGGAGGTTCCAGTAGTCAAGGCATGATATGACTAGAGAGTGGATGAGGGTTTTAGTAGCTTCATTGGTGAGGAAGGAATGGATGTATGCAATTTTGCATAGGTGAAAACGGCAAGAATGAGAGAGGGCACGGATTTGTGACATAAAGGAAAGTGAGGGGTCAAGGATAACACCTAGGCAGCAAACTAGAGGGAATGAGGAAGCGTTTGGCCAGTCATGTAGATAGGGGTGCAAGGCACTCGTAAATCTTAGACAGAAAGAGGGGTTGAGGTCTGGGGATGAGAGGTAAATAAGGTGCTGATGAGGTTACCCAGTCTGGAGGTGTATATATATGCTGTATATATAGAAACAGCCTACAATCCTTAATTACACCTTTTGAAGTCCAAATAGGTCTCTACATTGTTAAAGTCAACAATCAGCATTATTATGTATTTTTACAACAGGCTTTCAGTACCCACATTCACATTAAGGAAATTCTTATAACATTACCTGCCACAGTTACCAAGATTTACTTAAATCTGTCCAATTCTAAAAGGGTTTTAATACAGAAATATAAAAAATAAATATGCCCATAAAATGGAATTAAAATGTTATAAATTGGTTAAAATCACATACTGAATAAAAATCTTCATCATTGATTTATCTCCAATATGATTTATATTCTATATACATTGTTGTGACAAAATTACACTGCCATAGCTATTTTGTCACATCCATATCAATTTACGGTATACGATGCTTGAAATAAGAAAAGTCTATTGCACTAAAATATTAGAATTATAAAAACTCTATAGTTACACAATAAAACATAGAACCGACAAGACATCAATGTTAATAAAAATCTTGCTTCGATTTAGGCTATTAATATAATTACATATGAATTTTATTGAAAATTTTAGTCTGTTTTTTCTCTTAATTAAAACTCAAAATGCAATAGATTGCAATCCATGAATCAAGTTGAAAAAAATCTCTTGGCAAGCAACATGCATGTAAAAAAAAAAAACGGGACTCAGGGGGAAACCTCTCTTTGGGGGTGCAGTGCACTGTCTGATTGTAAGTTTTGGAGAAAGGAAATGACTTGTGGTAAAAGACAAAGGAACCAAGTTTTTTTTTGCTCAGCAGGGGGAAACTCTCTTTGGGGGTGCAGTGCACTGTCTGATTGTAAGTTTTGGAGAAAGGAAATGTCTTGTGATAAAAGACAAAGGTACCAAGTTTTTTTTTGCTCAGCAGAACAAAAGCAAGAGTTATACGGATAATTATACTTTGCAATGGGACTTTTTTCTAACACTATCTATGGAAGAAATTGGTTATCATTTTACAGTGTTAATAGGACAAATTTTTTATTTAATTAAACCCCCAAGCAGTGATTACACCCCATGGGCCCTCTGTCCAATAAAACCCCTGAGCATTCCATTTTAAAATAAAGAGACAGAAATGAACTTTTGCACAAAAACATGGCAGCTTTATTTAGGGGAATTACAATGGGAAGGGGGCATGTGACTAGAAGGTGGCGAAGAATAGGCAGTGTGTAGTCATATAACAGAACATATTAAGTCTTAATCCTTGACTAACAACCTTAAATAACTACATAGAAACATAGAAAGTGACGGCAGATAACAGCCACATGGCCCATCTAGTCTGCCCATTTGTTTATTGAAAACTATACTGACCCTAGACCCTATTTACCCTCAATTTGGTTTACAATTTAGGATACCCTTATATTTATCCCAAGCATGTTTAAATTGTTCTACTGTATTGGCCTCAACCACCTCATATGGGAGAATATTCCATTTATCTATCACCCTTTCAGTGAAGTAATTTTTCTGCACATTTCCTTTGAATCTACCACCCTCCAGTTTGTATCCATGCCCTCGTGTTCTATTACACCTTTTCTTTTGAAAAATGGTACCCTCCTCTAGCTGGTCACAACCCTTGATGTATTTGAAAGCTGCTATCATTTCCCCCCTCTCCCTTCTCTGCTCCAAGCTATACATGTTTAGTTCCTCTAGCCTTTCTTGGTATGATTTGTTACAAAGGCCATGGACCATTTTCTTTGCACAGTCTCTATTGTATTTATGTCTTTCTGGAGATATGGCCTCCAGAACTACCTTATCAAATCTACACGCCCGCTGATTAATTAACAATTAACAGCAATAATGTCACTTGCATTTTCTAAATCATGATTTACGCCAATTGTGTAAAAAAAACATTAAACAATACCCAGACCCTTACCAATTCCTCAGCCTAGTAAGACTAAAGCTAGCCACACGCTAGAGCGATTATCGCTCCCAGCATGTGGCTGCCGATAAACGGGACGATATCCCCCTGGGAAAAGGTCCCGATATCGGCACCATACACTGCCACATGCTGGGAGAGATAATATCTGTGCTGGAGAGCTGGGTCTCCTGTCAATCTTGACAGGAAACCCAGCTTTCACACTGACAGGCTGCAAGCGCTCTGTCCTCTCTCCATATGTCTGGTTATACAGCACATTATAGCCAGACAGGGAGAGAGGACAGAGCGCTTGCAGCCTGTCAGTGTGTGGGGCTCTGCAGCACTATGTCCTCTCTCCCTGTCTGACTATACAGCGCTGTATAGCCAGACAGGGAGAGAGGACATACAATTATCTGAAATGCCCACACACTGCACGATTTTGCTAGCGATAAATGATCATTTTTATTGCAAACCACCCGATCAGATTATCTGACGGCAGCCATTTTTTTTTGATTATCGGCCATTTCAGTAAATTATTGGCACCACACACTAGAGCGATAATTCGGTCAATCCACGATAATTGCTAAATCGGCATGATAATCGCTTTAATGTGTGGCCATCTTAACAACTCATTATGAAAAACAACCAACTTACTACACAACTGACTATCCGTCCTCCCCAAGTAAGCAACCACAATAACCCCAATAACCTTCAAGCATATTTTGGGTGGGATGTGGTGGGATAAAACCCAGTCCTCTTCTGCTCCTGCCAGCCACGGAGATCCAGGGATGAAGGGGAAGGACCACCCAATGCACCCTGTTATGAGACCCTCCAGCTTCCCCCCATGAGGCCATCTAATCCCCCCTTCCCATTGAACCCCCATGCCATGAGGTGCCAAGTGGCCAATGTGGTGTTCCACTGAAGGGGGTATAATCCTCCTTGTGCACATATGTGACATTGGGGTAAATCCAGACCTATGGGCTAATAACCTTGGAACGCTTAGCGCATTTACGCTAGTGTCATTTCTATGCACTCCCCTCGCTCGTACGGACTTTGGCCATTTTACACTGCCCAAACCCTATCATAACTTTTCATAGTGTAAGTACTGACGTAAGTGACGGCCTAACCCGCCCCATACTATCCAATTTAAATGCCTTGTTCTGTCTACGAAGCGTTATTATGGTTGTCGTATTGATGCTCTCACCCCTCCGTTCGCAGTTACATTGATGGTACGTACGTGGCGTAACATCTGCCGCGCACATACGCAGTAAATACAAATAGCCGATTTGATGTCATCAGCTAGCATAAATATGCTAGTGTACTTAGCTCAGGATCTGGCCCATTGAAACTTATGCAGAGTCACTTGAGGTTTTTACAAGTGGAAATCGGGTATGTACTAGAGAGTAAACCATCTACTTACATACACCTGTGGCTAGAAGGTACTGATATATAGAAAATATACATAGAAAATTTCTCTTTTACCCAGAAAACCCTAACAGTTATATATAATTTGAAGGAAAACTGTCCTAAAGGCAAAAACTTGCTCCAAATGAAACATACTTCTCAGTCTTCATTATGGCTAAAATGTCTAAATTATGCTTATATTCTAACTACTCAAATAAAATCCCTGAGAGTAACAATTGTCTAAAAATGTAGCATTAATATCAACATAGTTTTTTTCACAAGTCATATTAATATAACCAGACTTTAAAATTTGGAAAAAGACTGATGGTTTGGGCGGGTCCATGACATGGCTATTATCAGTAAATAGAATCAGTTTTAAACCTTGGTTTAATATTGGCTCTACTTTAGCACAGCATAGTCTTTGTTGCTAATAGAACAGTGTTGTGTGCTCTATAATAGTGTTTTAGTTTGTTGTTTGTTTTTTTTTGCTTCATAGTGATAGAAATGTTTCCTTCATGTCATCCATAGTCTTAGTCTGTCGCTGATTACTCCTGGCTTCACAATTTTTTAATTGTACAAACTTCCTTCATATACTAGTATACACACGGAAATTAAAACCTTCTGAATTTTGTAAAATGTTAATGTAGCCCATCTTGCCTTCCTGGAAATTGCTTGAAAAAAAACGTTTCAATGATTATTCAGCCAAGGGCAGCATCAGTAACGGCTCTGTGAAACAATGGGCACCGCTCCCTGTGGCTGTTCTCTTCTGTCTACTATACCACAGTAATTTAAATCAGTTGGGAAATTAAGTTAGACAACAACTGTGTACCATGACTCTATCATATTCATCTGCTTTCAATATATTTAATAAAGGTTGAAAGGTCATTTATATTGTTTTTCCAAAAATCATATAAAACGATATGTACTGAAAGAGCCAAAATATATACAAACAGAATTAAAGGTAGTCTCTCGTTCTACTTAATGGTGTAATCAAGGTTGCAGAACTGCTAAAAACTAAGATTGTCTAAATTATTTATATAACCATACATAGACAATGCTGGCCTGATGCAGACTTGAAAGCATTTGAACCACATGCAGATGTAGAACACATTCACAAGAATAAATTTAAATATAATTACAACTCATCATAGTGAGCCTGATCCAGAGATGCAACTTACACTGTGCCCAGATCTCGGCCTGATGGGGACCCTGTCCCCACCTCATCCAGACTTGAGACTGAATTCAGACTTCAGTATGAGATCTGGCCTCACAGACATTTTGAAGTTCGCTCATAAGAGGAAAATGACCTCCAATGTCACTCCCCTCTCACAGGTAGACAGGCAGCATCTACCCTGCCATAGTCCTACCTTAGGTGTATCAGGCGTATCAGCGATCCATACAACCACTGAACCACACATAAGTGTGTAACTCTGCCCACATTTGGGCATTTACATGCTTCCCTCCACCCACCTTATGGAGTTTAGGTGAGCGTAGGGGATGCCCCACCCTGTTGGCAGTTCTCCTAGTGTATGGAGACACATGGTGCACACATGGACAGAGCTTACATTTTGGCTTACTTACCTAAATGAATTGTGTGAATAGTCAAAGCTTTGAAAGTCTGGATTTGGCCCTTGGATCCTGTCTCCTTTGCCGTCAGTCAACTTCTGCCCCTGAACCAGCCTGTGATTGCATCCTTCTGCTAAGTGCTGGTGGAAAGAGGTGTTCCACTATATTTAACTAAAAATCCTGTTGTTTCAATGCAATTTCAAACAGATCCACATTTTTCTCTGGAAATCCTGCAACAACCCGGACACTCCCCTCTCCCGAACGTGCTCTCGGTGACTTACAAGTCCCTAGATCACTCTTTCCTTTACGTGTGGATTTACAAGCGTATATGTGTTCCGTCCATGCGATTCCTTATAACCGCGCCTCCATGACTTAATTTAAATGCCTTCCCCCACCCACTTTTATGTAAATTTTCCAGTGCGTAGGATATCCGTGTGTATGTCCTCAAGTGCAATTCACATGGACATCCATTAGGCAATTATGTGCGTATAGTCTATGTAAAGTATGTAAATAAAGTTACTACTCATGCGCAGTTGATCCGATCCTAAAAATACGCACACAAACCTCCCCTCGAAAACGGATCCTGAATACGGACCTAAATAACTAAATATACGCACGGACAAGAGGCCGGATCCAGAACTACTTCAATGAACAATAGCTACTGCGCATGCGTAGTAGCTATTGTACGTAATCTGCGTATCGTTTCGACTAATGTTTGTGACCACAAATATGTTAATGAATATTCTCATTTTAATTATATTTGAATTACCTATTTCTGTGACCCTAAGTATGGCCACAGCACCCATGCAATATGTTGCATGCAGCAGATTTACAAAAGCACACATATTTGAAACACAAGCCAAAATCTTCAGCTGTTAGCCCTTCTGACATAATTTTTATAGGCACCAGGATAACTTGCAGACCAATTGCCATCAATTTGACCAAACTCTCCATTTACACCCACCTGTTTGGTGATTTGCATGTTCCCAATGTAAAAAATCGCCAGAGAGAGTTCATCTCCAGCGTTTTTAAAAACCCACCATCTCCGGCGGTTTGATGGTCGAGTTAACAATAACAAATGGGACATTTCAAAATCGATGGAAAAAAACAAGCAAACACTGGAGATTTCAACAAAATCGATTTGAGTAATTCTAGGCCATAAACTAGACACATAGGCTGGCACCAAACCATATGTAAATCAACTTAAGAGTGGTTGAGGGCTACCTTATCTTTGTAGGAATCAGTCCTAACTTAAGAGGAACACCCATACTGTGCCTTACTAGACCATGTGCAGCTCATTTGCATTAAGAGTCTTGCCCCTCTAGCCACTCATTCCGTGCCGATGCATGAATCATTCCCAACTCAGCAGTCCATGTCTGTGAATCAGTCAGCTATGGTTTCCTTTCGTATTTTTGAGTTGTGTGCATGTGCAGTTTATCTGCTCGTAAAAATATGCACAGAGATTCTGCACTTACTTAAGTGTGTATATGGTCCTCAGTTTGCACTTTGCATCAAGCCCTTTCTTCTGGCTAGGTTTCATAAAGTCTTTCATTCATTCATGTCCTGCCATATAACCCAGGAAAACCCTCTGGCTAAGTTTTAGGAATACTTTTAGATGTTGCCTATTACTCTTGAATGAATAGCCATTAATGTAAATATCTTTTAATGAAATCTACCTGGTATATACTAGTCATAGTGACTTAACTCTTCAGCTAAGATATCTAGAAAACTATTCCATGTTTTTACTTAGTTGGGAAACCAAACTGACTGACCAGAGTATGGTGGCATCAATGTAGAAGGAAATTTTTATGTTTTTCCCAGAAGAACTTTAATTTATCACCCTAACATAAAAAAAAAAGCGTCACACAAAATAATATACACAATGGGCCGGATCCTGACCCTCGGGTGCCTTATGGCTGCCCGAGGTCAGCACAGGCGGCATTGTAGCGGGGAGTGCATGCCTGTGCACCTTCGTGTCTAGATTGCTACCCTAACTGTTATGATCAGGTTTGTGGTCTTACGACCGCATAGCTGATCGTGACGGGGCTTCCCCCGCCCCGTCCTATAATTAGCATGTCTATCTCCGCCTTTATGGCAGAGATACGACATGCGTACTGGGGGGAAAAGCCCCCTTTTCGTAAGAGCCTGCATATGTAACTTACATTACCTACGCCGGCTGTTACGGCATCGTAAGAAGGTTGTGTGCAATATAGAGGAATAACGTATGAGTTGTACGTAATTCCCCTAGCGCCCGTTCCTTAGGATCTGGCCCAATGAATGTTAAAGCTAGGTTTATCTGTTTCCATATTTATATATTTATTGATTGTAATCAGGGCACAAAGTAAAAGGAGATACAGGGGTATGCCATACCATCACTTCTCCCACTGATTTCATTGAACAGATATAATTTTTACTTTATTCACTTCTATTATTGCCATATTTTCATACCACCACTTTTAAAGTTCCATTCCACTTCAACCACTGTTGTAAATAACAAAGTTTCAAAGTCCTGTAATGGGTTCTCTGCATCCACAGGAGACGTGATTGGGAATATTTTTTCTTGTAGAACCATTTTAACAAAGCAATTTTCTTCTTACATGCACTGCTTTTTTCAGCTTTTCCTACAACTTTTCAGTAATATTCAACCTTGGGGACTTTGAAGTCTATTAAAAAATCTTAATATTATATTCCAGTAAGCAAGCCATGGTTGTATTTAAAGTATGCTTTTGATCATTGTCTTACTAACATTTACAACCTATTTTCAATTACACCAGTAATTTTGGAACATTAGCTCTGAGGATTTGTTAATACTTAGTTGAATCCATTTTCCAATTATCCAAAATGTCCCATGCCACTGGGTTTCATACTATGCTTTGCAAAAAACAAACAAAATATATACTTGTGCTAAACAGTTGGCATACAAATTTTAAATATGTATAAAAGTATAATTTTGCATACTTTTGATTTGATATTTTCAATATGCAGGCAATAAGATATATTCTGCTTTGTAACAATTTTTTTTATTTGTCCCCCCCCCCATACACGTGTGAAGTCTACAAGTTTTTGAAGTTTGTATCAAAAAGACTTTATTTTGTTCTGTCTCATCCACTTGAACTTGGACATTTTTCAGAACCCACCCATACCCATATCTATCTGCCTACTAGATCAGAACCTTCCATTCCCCTGTCTACCTACCTCAACCTCTCCACTATCTGCATTTACCTTATTTCACATATACAGCCTTTCATCAGCCTATCTATACACTACTTGAGTGCACTACCATCCCCTTTTTTCTGTATAACCTATCCCATATATAGAAATTCATTTTTTCTTAAAACCTTCCTTAAGCCAACCAGCTTAAATTTGCAATTCATTCTGGAGTGAACAAACCACAAAATTCCACGGCAAGTTTCTTTCAGCCCTTTTCTTCCCTTTGCCATCAGCCATGGGCAAGCATGGATACATGGATTTTTACCCCAGACCTACCTAAAGCAGAGGTTATAACACCAACATCTGGGTCATTATGGATCAGTTTTACAAGGTCGTGCATTTTGTCCCACTGAAGAGGTTGCCATCTGTCTTCAACCTGGCCTTTGCCCTTATCAAAAATATCTTTCATAGTTATTCTCAAAGGATAATTTCATATTGTGGTTTCTAGTATGTGTGTTCGCTCTCATAGGCCCTCTGTACAAACTTTGGCATCTCCTTTATGTTCTCATCTGAATACCATCCTCAAACCCATGGCCAAACTGAGCCTGTTAACCAGGACCTAGAGACATGGGAATAGTGTGAATACAGCAGTCAGTATCATGAATCACTTGGTTTCACTCTCTTTACTCTCTTTTTTTGGAGAACTTGTCTCACAATTTCTCACAATGTTGAAGCCAAGCAAAATGTAGCCTCACATAGTCATCTATACAATATGAATGCTAACCAAGCTAGATTGGAGACTTTCTCTTGCTTCCCTGGCAGATTGATGGACTAATGTTTACGCAAGGTTTTACTATTTGTTTATGTATTTTTTTAGGTTTTTTATTATTTATTTATTTATTATTCTTATACTAGTCAAAGGCCTGTGGGTCCAGCCCCCCAGTATTACCCAGCATGTGGGTACAGCCCCCCAGTATCCCTCATCATGTGTTTTCAGCTCCCATTATCCCCAATCATTTATCTCCAGGCTCCCAGTATCCCCCAGCATGTGTGTCCAGCCTCCCTGTATCCCCCAGCCTGTGTGTCCAGCCCCCCAGTATCCACCAATCATGTGTCCAGCCCCCCAGTATCCACCCAGCATGTGTCCAGTCCTCCAGTATCCACCCAACATGGTTCAGCTCCCCAATATCCACCAAGCCAGCCCTCAAGTATCCACCCAGCATGGTCCATCCCCCCAGTATCCACCCAGCATGTGTGTCCAGACCATCAGAATCGCCTATCAAGTCTCTCCAGCCCCCCAGTATCACAGCTCTCAACCACCCGGTACAGCCCTCACCCTGCACCCCTCACCCTGTACCATGTGCTATCATGCATTGCTGTCAGCGCCTGGCATCTGTCTCTTACCCTCTCCCCGTCTCTGCTCAGATTCTCACAGAGTTAATACATTTTGATGCATTGTACTTCATATTGGTTTATATTCATTCTTTTATTGTAGTTTCTGCCATTTATTCTTTTTAGAAACTAAAAAATCAAACACATCTCCAGGGAGGCATAGCCACATTCCCCATTGTTTGAATACACTCCATTAGACACAGTGCTGCAAAGTGTCAGTGCACAACTCTCTGTGATCGAAAATAAATCCTCCTGGAAGGCTTATCCATGCCCCAAACTTGCTGAAGCCATTTTTATATAAAATTTCCCTAAAATACCTTTGAGTGAGGAGTCCACCAATAAGATCAGTTGCTGATCACAATGTTACCGTGCTTAGTGGTTGCCTAGCAATGCCGGCGAACTCTCAGCTATCCTGCAATTACCTAGATATGGCTAGTTCTAATCTGTGCTGAGCTATTTACACCTTATTTTAGCAATCTTTCGCTGCAGATTATTGGCTCGCTTCCTGAATCTCCCTCTACATATTCCAGGGCTCTTGTGAGTTTCCAGCAGATCATGTGCATATTTTACTGCTCCAATATGTTACCTCCTTCATGACCTACTCAGTTTCTCCTAGTAACACTCATCTGTCATCTCTGTTTCCTGTGTCTTCTGTACTTCCTACATCAGGGTGTGCCACCATGGACCACAACCTACCGTGGGTCTGCAGCCAAGTCCGTCAGAGCCTAGGGTAAATACTAGACCCCCAATTACAATCCATGACCTGGTGAGTTACCATATCATTCCTGAAATAGTTTAATTGCATCTGCAAATGGTGATAAGCAGTATTTGAATAATCAATACATATTCCCTACAGTACTGTAAAGAATCATTATGTGTTAAGTGTCTCACTATTGATTTGCCATTTTTTTGTCCTCTGTTTTTATATTGCCTTTTTCTGATTCCTCAAGCAGTCCTTTTAAATATGTAAATAATATTCACCACTAAGTGCTGCTTAGTTGAAAGTTTCAGAAAAGCAAGGAGTAGCAAAAAAATTTCCCTTACATTCCAATAATCTCACAAGCATATTAATAGTTGATAGATTCTACCTTTCAGAATTATAGGATGATGACACTTTTGGTAATTAGAGGTCAGAGCAGAATTTGTGCAATAGGTTCATCTTTTATAGCTTTTGTCTTCTAGCCATGAAGGCTAGAAAGTTATATGTTCAAAAGAAATGGGCTGCTGTTCTTTATACACTTGGGTCCAGATTTACTAAGCTGTTGGTTATGAAAGAGTGGCGATAACAACCAATCAGATTCTAGATCTTATTTAACTATCGCATTCTAGAGAATGTCAGCTAGAATTTGATTGGCTGCTATGGGTAAACTCGCCACTCTTTCAAAACCCATAGCTTAGTAAATCTGGACCTTGGTTTAGTACCCTTTTTTCCCTTTGGATCTTTTCAATTAACAAGATTATTTTTATATTTATTTATTTTTGTAATTTTTATGGCCTAGGCGATCTAGTTGTTGTGAATCTACAGATCACTGTAAAATGTAAGTTTTTAATAGTAGCTTATCAACAGCAACAATAGCTATAGATTTTAGCATCTGAGGTGAAAAGGGAAACCTGATGCTCTGAACAGGTACCACATTAACCTTAAATATTTGCTTCATTTAATCCCCTTTAGTATAGAATTTACTATGGGCACATATGTGCAGCATATGAAGGACTGTTGTACTACAGTGGGAAAATGTTATAAATTCATTACTCTTTATTTTTTGATTTGGTTTGAGCCCTGTTGGCATAAATCAGCAACTATTGTGAATTCTGTAGAAAAACTATTAGATAAGCCTAATTTTTATCTTCTGAAATACAGTACTTGCACAATTTATGTGTGTCTTTGCTACACCTTTACCTTTTAGGTATGATACAATTAGTGGCATCAGGAAAAACCGAAAGAGCTGTAAATTTGAGTTTTCTACAGCAGAGAGTCCCAACCTTTTTTTGGAGAGTATCAGTTACCCACTATAGCATCAAGGTACCACATACCCACTATGGAATCATGTTAATTACCACTTTGCATAACATATATACACATACTCATGACCCATATATGTATTTCAGGGCTTTTGTTGTTTGGTTACATATTTTTGCAGTGATTTTAAGGTGTATTTTATACATATGCCATTTAGCCCCTAAGATTTCAAGATATTTTATAAATGATGTACCCATTTGGTATCATATCGCCTTACAGCCTAGCCTAGTTGCCCTGAGTACCACCTGACAATGGTCCAAGTACCACTGTAGAACCAAAGAGAGAGAATTTGTTTACAAAACTGCACCTTTGTTCATATATTTACATTAAAAGTATTCTCTCTCTCTCTCGCTTTATTTCTCTCTCTCTTATATTGAAAGTCTTCTCTCTCTCTCTCTCTCTATCTCTCTCTCTCTCTCTCTCTCTCTCTATTTCTCTCTCTCTCTCTCTCTCTCTCTCTCTCTCTCTCTCGTTTTCTCTGTCTCTCTGTCCCTGTCTCTCTCTCTCTCTCTATCATGACATTGGTGCTATAATGGTAATTTTTTCTAAAAGCCCAGAGTCATAGGGGTGTTGAACTGCAGTACTTGGCAGAAAAGCTTAACTCCTATTCAATTTCACTTGTTATTACATTTGCTTTTTCCATGACGATAACCTGCCAATTTTCACACCTTGGGCCGAGTACCTCTATTTTAGTTCCCTTAGTAAAATTCCAGTTCAACTTCCAATTGATTTTTCAGTACATTTAAATGTAAAACCCCACATGTGATTGTTTTACAAGTCTTTCGGAAAGAGTATGAGATCTTTTCATCTCGTCCACAAATCCTGCTACTGAATCTTATAGGAGGAATAAGCAGCCATTTTTTTTCCAGAAACCATGATTTAGATGTTTCCCAGTGCTATTGTGATTTTCATCAAACTAACCTCTAAATGTGCGACTAGGTACTGATACAACTGTTAACATGTGGTCATAGTGTATAAGTAATATGCCATTATAAATGGACATGAAAAATGTTTTAAAAACCATAGGAAAATCATATCCGTGTGACCGGGATTATGGTAAATCTGAACCTCATGCTTATTAAATTATGCAAGGTAATGCTATGCATCTGAATAAGAATATGTAAGCAGTTTAAAACCAAGATGTCACAGTATTGAATCATTTAAACTCATTGGGCCTGATCCAGAGCAACGCTCGCAAGCGAGCGTACGCTCATCGTATGCGAATTTTCGGCGAAAATTTCGCAATGCGCATGCCCGTGTTTACATGCACAATTGCTAAATTAGTAGCCCTATTTTTTTATCACCAAAGATTATTTCTAAAGAGTACATTCACAGATGACATTTATGTTGCAGAGAACAAATAGTAAGTAAGTAATATTTTTATATATCGCAATTAAATTATCAGAAATGTTTTATTTTTCATTCTATATAACGGTGACTATGGACCTGATTCATACTACAGAAGGCTTTAGGTTTTTAATTATACATAACTAGTAGCAAGGCTACTACCCTGACACGTCCCCGGTTTTCAGCTTCTTAACCGACTTACGAATGCCATAGGGCTATCTTATCTTTAGGTTCTTAGTTGTGTGTGTAGGGTGGCTAATCAAGAATGTTTCTGCCTAACCGCGCCCAGATTTTCTCATTTTGCCTCCCAACCCAATCTTCTTATCTTTGTTCTTATGTTTTCCTGACACACTCTTTCCTTCTTAAGTCACTAGGAACTTGAAAGAAATAAACCTAGAAGAATTAGGTTCCTAATATTAGGTTACTACGCATGCACAGTATATCCCTTCTTATATATACCCACTGAAAAATACACAGATTGTTAAGTGTGAATCAGGTCTTGTATCCCAAGTCTGATACTCCTCCATTCCAAAGTATTGACTGTCAGCTCAATAATATTTCTGACGTGTACACCTCCATGTTCTGCTGTTTGTTTGAGCTTTTATGGTGGGTGGTCACAAGGGGATTCATTATCAAACAAATCAGAGGACAGTGGACACCTAGCACTTCCAGAAGTGAGAACAGCCTTATTACTGGACTGATATTGTAGATGTTGGTGTTAATAAGTCATCTAATGAAACACATGTCAATAATTAAATCCCCTCCCCACAATGAACTATATGCAAAAACTTGATTAATACTTCTGACCATTCAAAATTTAATGCACACTTAGATTTTTGAAAGCATATGAACAGGAACATTTTTCCACACTAGTAATTCAGCTTGGGCATAGATCCTAATTTAATAACTGACGGATATACATTCAGAATATTTAAGGTAGCTCCCAGGGCATGGATCTTCATTCTGCAGGTAGGAGTACTGGGAGGAGTGCCCTGTTCTCCTGAATGCAGAATTTTGAATACCAAATCCATACATTAGCCTCTGCTTTGTATTAAGTCTGGATCAGGTCCTACGTTACAGAAGATCACATAGATGTGTTGTTATCACTTATTTTAATTAACAGTAGTAGTTGGACTCTGATACTAAGCTGAATAGCACACTAGCTCAGTGACAAAACACTATCTGTTACAATATGCTGCACACCATTCTAACCATTCAGGTGAACTAACCTGGCTACACTGTTACGGCTAACAAAATGGAAATATAAGGTGTGTGTGTGTGTGTGTGTGTGTGTGTGTGTGTGTGTAAATACCCTGCAGAGGGGCTTTATTATTTCTCTTCCCTGGTATTCTTGTGGGGCAATAAGAATAATACTTACTGTCACTTAATGACCAAAATAATGGGCGATCAACTGTCTAAAAGAAAATAACAATTGCACCTGGGGATGTGGCCTAAGTTAAAGAGGAAACATGTGTCCTAATGGCCACTATCATGCAATAAACTTTTGTCTCTTGTACCTAGAGTTTTACAGCTTTCTTACAAGTGACCCGTAATATGAAATAATGGCATCAGTAAACGCCAACTTGTAGTTTATACTTACAGTCAGTGGACTGGTTCTGTCAGGTATCAGCAACAATAGTAGTAGCCATGTAAAGTAGAACCTGCAAATCTATATGATGTGTATACTGAGTATTTCTTATTTACCTTTTTGTTGTAAGATCTATGACAAAAAAAATAACCTCTATTGAAAATTCTTGTGTTTGTTATTACTTAATGTCATCAGAGAGCTATCTCAGACATGTGCAAATCTATATATTCCAGTCAATAATCTACGCCCAGTTGCCAGAGACTTCATATAAATCACATATTTCAGTTCAGTTGTTGAGGGTTTTATTATTAGTTTTATGGTAAGGCTCTGGAATAGTATAAGGAAGCTCCCTAGATAATGTAAGGAGGCATTCTTTCTGTACATGTGTTTCCATGTCTCATGATCTTCCTTCTATGTCTCTCTTTATAACATATGTATACATAGAGAGAGATACAAAGAGACATAAGAAAAACATAGTTCAAGTGGATGAAAAAGCTTAAAGGTTAATTACGATTGCAGAGACTGTGGAGGTCTCATAAATAAAATATTGAGGATTTAACAGTATAGATAAATGAAGGAAATAGCTGAATGCAGAGTAGTAACATTCAAATTATAGACCAACGTGTCCATTGCCTTCACAGAATGCTGAATAACTTTCCAAAAGGCCTGACCACTAAACATAGCAGAATGAATGTAAGCAGCGGGCGATCTGTGTTTCTTGGCTTCTAAGAGATTATTTTTCTCCGGGACATTTTGCCGAAAGCTTAGGAATCCTTTGTTTAACTGTATCTCATTTTGCATGTTCTTACTGCTTGAGTTCCTGCCGTGACTGCATTTCTTTTGAGCACTGTAACAGTAAAAGTCAGAAAGATTGTTTGCTTTTTGATGTAGGATGGTTATTACACATGACTTAGGTGCTATAAACTGTTTGTACGTCTGATCAAGTAACACATAATAAACTCGCTCACATCAATTCTATATACATGGTCTGACTTTAAGTTTACAGTGTCTGAATTTCATATTAGATCTAAAGAACTGTAAATGAAAATTTGCTGTTAAATAAAAAAAAAAGATAGCTATTTTACTGAGATCAGTTATGGATGAGTAATGACACCTGCTACTTAAGAGAAAGTGAAAAATAATGATCAATAAATACCAATCAGACATATATATATATATAATTTCAAAATATGGTGGCACTCAGAGATTTAAGCAACATAGAAAACAGAACACTAGGTCATAATGAAAGCGTACCAACGTTTCAGTACAATTTAATGCACTTTCTTCAGGGTTAACAGCATACATAAAACAAGCACAATATATAGTAAGAATAAGACACCACTTACCCCAATCAACACCTTCCCTACAAACTAAGACGGCAAGTGTGAGGACGTTGGTTGCCGGAAGAGAGCAGCAACACATTGGGGTAAGTGGTGTCTTATTCTTACTATATATTGTGCTTGTTTTATCACCCAGCCTCTATTACATGTCAGGTGACTTGTTGTTGCACCACCATATAACAACACCCACTGGGAGAGACTACAAAAGTAATATTAATTAACATACTGTATTCAACTTATTTCAACTTTTGTTTAGATTAATGTGTGTTTGATCTACTTATGATATTCTTATGGGTATTCAGTTGTGGTGGTTGCCAGTGCCTCCATCATGGGGGAGCCGGTACTATTGTCCCTGAACCGGAGATAGATGGGGCCCACCAATACGGGATGCATTTGCCAGCTCGAAAATTCCATTTTAGAAATACAGACAGCCAAAAGCTAATTTTCTTCAGTTTCTATTTAAAAAATGGTAAAAGGGTAAGTATGCTGCAGTTATTTTTTGCCATATTTACCCATTTTATAATTCGGAAACCACCACCCCAGACCAATGGGAAGACTAAGGGTCAGGGTTAGGGGGGACGGAGCTGCCGGCAAGAAAAGCCCCTTTTAGAAATACAGACAGCTGAAAGCTTATTTTTGACTGTTTCTGTTTAGGCAAGGCAGCCTTTTGCGATTTTTTTTCCGAACAGTATACAGATCGGCATACTTTGTACCACCCATCGCATCCCAACTGTTACTCCCGACTGGCACCTGTCGCGGACCCCACTCTCTCTGTGGACGTTTAGGGTAAGGTTCTGGGGAAGGAAGGGTTAGGGTTATGAAAGGGAAGGGTTAGGGTCAGCCTGCGCATAGCGGAGTCTTAGGGTTAGGTTGCGGGGATAGGAACCTTAGGGTCAGGCTGCGAAGAGTGGAGTCTTAGGTTTAGGCTATCTGAACGGGAGTCTTAAGGTTAGACTATGGGGAGGGGTGTCTTAGGGTTAGACCATGGGAATGGGAAGCTTAAAGTCAGGCTGCAGGGAGGGGAGTCTTAGGGGTCATGCTTCAGGGATGGGAGTCTTAGGGTCAGGCTGCGGTGAAGGAAGTCTTTTGGGTTAGGCTTTAGAGCAGGAAGTCTTAGGGACAGGCTACGGGGAAGGGTGTCTTAGGGTTAGGCCGTGGGAGAAGAGGCTTAGGGATAGGGTAATAGAAGGAAGGGGTTAGTGCTAGGGTTGGATAAGTACTTGCCATTTTGCCACTGCATCTTTGTCTTGGGGATCATCGATTGCTTCTCCTCGGCGAGGCAGAAGCAATCAATTTAAGAGACAGTTCACAACTGGCTGGGAGAAAATGGCCCATTTGAAAAAATGCCATTCTTACCACAGACCCACACCCCGCCAATACTTACCTTAACTCTGCAGCAGCAGGTATTGGCGGTATCTTAGCTTCAATACTTGCTGCTTAGAGCTGCATATTAAAACTATTCCCTACTGTTAATGCAGGCCTGCGGAGCTCCGTCTATGGTGTGATGTCACCTGTGATTTCACATAGAGGTGGAGCACTGCAGATGTGTCCCACCATTTCTGGCTGAGGCCCTGGTGGTTGCAGTTGCAAAGCTGCTAAGGAACAGTTACCACTACACAACAATTCAGTATTTACACCAAGAAATGAAGATATTTTTGTATTTAGAGAATTTGGATAATTAATTATGTTGTCCTAGTTATAGTATGATAAGGAAACTATAGATCAGTGATAGGCAACCATGGGGCCCCATGTACACTAAATGAAGAGAAAAGAGTAGACAACAGAGTAATGCAAATGAAAAGATTTTATGGAAAATAATTTGGGAACATAGTACAAACCTGTTCCTTTAGTAAAGTACAGACATGTGCTGATAATGACCATCCTATATGTGGTCTTTAAGACTGTATATGCGGTTTTAAAGACTGCATATATGCAATCTACATAAGGAAAAGATACGTAGATTAAGTAAAAAAATTTACTATGGATGCGCAGTAGGAAAA
The DNA here is from genome assembly GCA_011038615.1 of Limnodynastes dumerilii. Taxonomy (NCBI): domain Eukaryota; kingdom Metazoa; phylum Chordata; class Amphibia; order Anura; family Limnodynastidae; genus Limnodynastes; species Limnodynastes dumerilii. The sequence continues at coordinate 337,063 of WWET01001557.1, read as the reverse complement.
AACGCTATACTCCGGATGTATTTGTTATACGTCCAGTAGTCTGTATACGGTTCAATAAATGGTAGGGCCGGCCATTTCATAGTTAAATGTAAAAAAAAAATACAGTAAAAAAAATCCACTTATTAATGTAGATTGCATTTTAAAGACCGCATGTACGCAATCTACGTTGCAATAAGTAACGTAGATTACATTCCAAAATTACTGCGCATGCACAGTAGCACTTTTCGCAGAACTCTGGCCTCAATTGCATTGCGGCCGGAGCTCTGAATCCGGCCCATAGTTTGTAAAGGTGTGAGAGGCCTGCTATGGTCAGCCCTTCTTGAAACGTTGGCTCGGGATATGTTGGTAGTGCGGGCCCCTGATATTGTTGTGCTTCATCTAGGCGGTAACGATATTGGACGGGTTCCAGCTGTGGAGCTTTCATGGGCAATAAAGAAGGATTTGGTATTTGCTTCTCAGTGGTGGCCTGACATTGTCTGGGTGTGGTCAGACATTATCCCTCGGCGTGTCTGGTGTCACTCGGATAATGGCATTGCCATGGACAAGGTTAGAAGGAAGGTGAATAGGTCTGTGAAGGTTTTCTTAGAACAGCGTGGTGGTCAGGCCATTTCACATAGTGAGTTTCGTTATGACAAGCATCACTTTTATCGCCAGGATGGGGTGCATTTATCCAATTCAAGGATGTTGATATTTTTAGAGGAAATTTTTGCAGCTCTTAGATTAGTTTAAGGTTGTTGATGGTGGCAGTCTTTTGGCGGAAAGCAGGTTGGTTAGATACGTGTTTATTGAGTTGATTAGCGCAGTTGGTAATGTGGATTGGTAGTTACAGGAGGTAGCTATCTGTGGCATTACTAATTCAGGTGGAGGTGCCCGAGGTTGTAGGCTCGTCTGGATGGATGGCCTCGGATAACACTTAAAGGAGGTGTTGTGCCGAAGGATGGAGGAATGCACTTTGTTTCATGTTCATTAGTCTTATAAGGTTTAGTGAATTGACTGTAATTTCTTGATCTGTTATTTGATATGTTCATGACATTTGATTTATTACCTGCTTTTTTGGCCCCCATCAAAATTATAGTTAAAGTTACTGATCCATTTAGGATCAATATAGCATAAGCTTACGTAATTAATTTCTTAATTAATAAAATAAATTTTAGATCCCAAGACTTGTGAACGTGTATCATTCATGGGTTTGTTATACATTGGGAAGGGTGATGGCATCATGGTCGCCCTCCTCACACATGGGCAGTTTATAGAAAGACACAACAATAAATAAATCAAAAATACAGTGTAGAATATAATTTACAAGCTCTTAACTTACTAGCTCATAAATACTTAACAAGGACAAATTTCATATAGTAAAACACAATAATAAATGAATAAATAAATATATAATTACGTAATTAATTTCTTAATTAATAAAATACATTTTAGATCCCGAGACTTGTGTGCGTGTATCATTCATGGGTTTGTTATACATTGGGAAGGGTGATGGTGATGGTGTAGAATATAATTTACAAGCCCTTAACTTACTAGCTCATAAATACTTAACAAGGACAAATTTCATATAGTAAAACACATTAATAATTAAAAAATAAATGAATAAATAAATAAATATATAACCTCTGCAGTATCTTTCACCTGCCAGTCTTGTCTTTAACCTCACTAATTAGTATTGTTCAATGTAAATTAATCTCAGCAGAGTTGTTAATCTTCCTGCCAGGAATATTGCTCTTTTCACTACTTGTTTGATCAATCAACCAGAGTACATAGAAGCAAATAAAAACCAAAAAAACATTTTCATTAAAGGCAACTATGCCTGCAATGGAGATATATATATATAATTATACATTTATGGAGAGAGAGAGACATGGAGGGAGGGGAGAGAGAGAGAGAGAGTTTTAAGCTTGCAACTTAAGAGCATCGGGCCAGATCCAGACCTATGTTTCCATTATGTTTCAAGGCGTAGCGTATTTTCTATGCACTCGAAAAAGACCGCATAAAAAAAGACCGCATATATGCAATCTACGTATCGAAACGATACGCAGATTGCGTACAATAGCTTCTACGCATTCCCAATAGCTATTGTTCATTGAATTACGTCCATCTATGGAAGACGGACGTAGTTCTGGATCTACCCCATTGTCTCTAACCATCTCTTACATCTTTCTGAATGAATTCTATAGCCTTTACACTGGGGCTTTTTCAAAAGATAATCTTACCAGTGTGTCCAGAGATGCTCGTAATCTTTTGAAATGATCTGTGATCTTTTGGAGCTCCTAATATGCTAAGTCAGCCATGGAAATATATCTATTGCTTTTTGCAAGTGTGTACTGTTTCTATTAGGAGATTTATGGACAGTACACAGTAAGATATCTGGTGAAACCATATTTTGATTGTGTGCTTGAAAAGATTATCTGCTGAAAAGCCCCAGTGTGTACCTTGCTTTAGGCTACATACCCTAAAGCTGAAAAAAGTATCAAAAGACACTGTAGTTGGGAACCTTATGAACAATGGGCCTGATTAACATGCCAGCCAGCAGCGTAAGATCGGCCAATCTGCGCATGCGCCGGGCAGATGTTGCCCGGCGTAGCTACGGCAACGCCCGATCAATGTCCGTAGTAGCGCCATAGTAACGCTGGAGGGGGCAGGTTAGTGTAGGTGGGCGGAGGGAGGTAGTTTAATGAAGGAGGGAGCGGGCATACGCTCCTGTTTGAGCATATTTTCCCTTGCTTAGGCCGGCTGAAGTTAGGGTAGCCTTCAGCCGGCATAAACGAGGGAAAAAACGCTTGCACAGGGGGGGTGCCGGGCAGAGTGCACGCCGATACGCTGTGCTTTATTAAGCACAGCGCATCAGCGTAGGTCTGGATACAGGCCCAATGATTCATACTTAAGCATGTTTTTGTACAGCTGGTCCAGCTGTGGAGGCTATCGTATGGATTTTGTGATTCTGACATCCGCATGTGAGAGCAGGGCACATGCACAGTACCATTTCTATGTTGAATTCCTTACGTAGTGTATGAATGCACCTAACCATGAATCAGGGCCAATGGGCCTGAGCCAGACCTATGCTCGGGTTATGTTTCAATGTGTAGCGTATTTACACGTTTGTAATTACTATGCACTCCCCTCGATCGCACATATTTTTGCCGTTTTACACTTGCCAAACCCTATCTTTACTTTTAAAGGCGAAACTGCAGTCGGCCATAATGGCTGCACGTACTTACGCGCCTAAGGGCGCCCACACTGTACAATTTAAATGCCTCATCCCGCCTCCGTAGCATAATTGCGGGTTTAGTATGGCTGGGACGCCCCTTCGTCCATAGTTACACTGATGAGCCATGGCTCGTAAGTACGATCAGAGAGTCTGGTCGTAACATCTGTTGCGCACATGCGCAGAACATCCAAAACAGCGTTTTTACGACTATAATGAGCATAAATACGCTCAAGCTCTGGATTTGGACCAATGTTTCTAAAATGTTCCAAAATGCGGATCGTAAGAGTCAGAGAAAATTTTTGTTTTATCTCTGTGACAGAGCCTGCAGACTTTACAGGCCCCACAGGCTTACTAATGAGGTTTATCGATGGAAGAGGGCAAGAAAAAGATTTTATTGTGATGATTATAGGCACTGATGAAACACACTCCTGCGTGCTGGATACTGGATGCCAATATCCATACGTTAGCCTGCTCAACAGAGGTTAATGCACTGATATAGCACTTGATTCTGGGTCATGCCCATGGTATTTATACATGCACAAATCACTAAACCTTATCCAAATCTTTAGTTATTTGTATCACATTTTAGTAAGAATAATACAGCTGAATGTGCTCCTTGGAGACAAATCTCTGTCTGCAAATATTCCTAATCAGTATCATCAACTATCCATCTCAGTAAATAATAACAATGGGCCAGATCCTGACATGCATATTCTGATTGCTATGTTTGGGACCACAGCACATGCGCAATTGCCCCAGTACCAGAACATACCAGGATGGAATTCTGGATCCTGATTCGTCCTGGTGAGTATTCTGGCAGAAGGAAGGTCAGAGTGTAAGGGGAAGCCTTTCCGGTCTGTGGGCAGGTCGACAGATATAAATCGTACAATGAAGACCGGCTTTAGACTTTATGTACAATGCACATTTCTTTACTCCCCTCATTTTACGTGGGGATGGTGAGGAAGTGTCAAGGTATGATCATCGGAGATTAACTCCTCCTGTAGCCCAGATGAAGTTTATAAAAGACTGCGGGGAGCCGGACCTTTGCTGTGGCTTTGGTCAGATCCAGTCCAATGTGCTGCTTTTTTATATACAGTGCGACATTAAATACTGACTGCATTGACACAATATTTACATGAAAACTTATGTGTCACAAATAAATGGTTTAGCAGACACACTTGCACGGCCATTCATAGATGAATAGTTACTATGATAAGCTCTCAGTTGGTGAATTTAGGACAAGATATAATATCCATTTGTGGCTCTTGCAGGTCTGTGGAATTATTTTGTTTTAATTATTTTTCAGTGCTGCATAATGTATCTGCAGTGTTTCATTTGCAGGTAATCTTCTCTGACTGCTAAGAGTATTTTAACTATACTATAAGCTATCTAAGTCTTAGCACCTACTGTTTTAATAGCTTTCATTTATTTTTCACTCCACTAGTTATAGAAAAATTGCATTCACAGTATTTCTAAGAAAAGATGGATATGTAATTTAACTTTAGGGTGATGTCAGCAAAACACATTTTCCTCAGGACATAGTGTTCATTGATACAATTTCCATTACAATAAAATAATGGTTTATGTATATACACAAGATAATTACACAAGCGGATCTCTTAATTCAAACCACAGAAATTTATGGAAAAGGAGAGCTATGTAGACAATAT
>WWET01001557.1:299023-318976 GCA_011038615.1 Limnodynastes dumerilii | reverse complement strand
AGCCTTGTAGTTCTATCAGCGCAGCCATGCTAAGCATTCAAAACATGCTGTGCTTGTATTTTGGAAAGAGAAAAACACATGTCAAATATATTGACATGGGCCTTTCTGATACAGTGTGGGGTGCTTTCATTGAAAGCACCCCGCACACAAGGCAGTTTGTCGACGAACTAAAGGCGATTTAGTTAAATAGCCTTTAGTGAATACAGTGATTTGTATTTTTTAGCTGGCATACATCTGGACAATTCTTGTCCAGCGATGTTTGCCTGGTCGATTTTTCTAAAGACTAAAGTCCCGGGACTTCGCCTTTAGTGAATACGGGGAAGGCATAATCGCCAGCAAAGTCCCGGAACTTTGGTCTTTTTTTGCAAAATCGATTTTAGTAAATATACCCCCAGGAGAGAGAGAGAGAGAGAGAGAGAGAGAGAGAGAGATGCATGCTGGACTAATAAACAAAAAACGAAAATGAAGGAAAGACGGAGAGAGAGAGAGAGAGAGAGAGAGAGATTGTAGATTGCTGTTAAGGTTGGAATAAACACAGAATATAGACATTCGCTGACATGTGAGGAAACAAGTTTTAGAGTGCAGGTAAAAGAGTGGGAAGAGCAAATACTCCCTCTTTCTTTGTGGGTTAAAATGAGGACTTGGTACCAGAGTGTGGATGAAAGTTGCTGAATACAGAGCCGTAACCAAAGATTTCAGCACTAGGGGCAAAAAGGAAAAATTGTGCCCCCTAACCCTGAATTCCAAGCCAATTTAACCATAAATATTAACTTATTGGTGCCCCTTAAAGTCTGCGTCCTTTAAGAACAATGCATGATCTTGAGCACTGATGGAATTTGGTAGATTTTGCACAGGAAGGTTCAGTAAGAAAGAGGCATTTGGGGTTAGAAAACAGAGTAGAAATTAGAGTTTGAAAGTAGGATTGTTTGGCATGGTCCAGAGCATGGGATAAGTGTTGGTTTGAGTTAAAAAGTCATGAGGAGAACAAGATATGCACCAACGTTGTTCTATTTTGAAGTCTTTTAATATTATGTGTGTCGTTAGTGTGTTATGGCTGACACAAGTCATTGTGAAGTAAAAGGGGTTGCCGGAGCAACTTGCTTAAGGTGCGATACTGCCATATTAGGAGAGTGGAAATGATAAATTGAAGACAGTAGTTGTTGGACAGACTGATAAAGTAGGTTGATATTAACAATGTTAAGATTTCTACGGTTGTGCAATGGTTTAACAGAGTTAGACAACAAAGGAGTAGGAAATATTGCAGCTGATAAGGTGATGGTCTGAGAGAGGGTGAGGAGAGTTAAGCTGGCCATACACTGAAGCGATAGTTTTATCGCTCTAGTTAGTGGCCAGAATCAATTTTTAAAACGTCCAATAAACGTACCAGTAATGCTCCAATACAATTATTTGATTCATAAACTTGCATGATTTAGATCTGGCCCTAGTGCCCAATAATATAAGAGAGCCAATCAGCTTATTGAATGGCTCTCTGTTCTTTTAGTGCCTCCCTTCACTGGTTAGCCACAGCCACACTGTGTTGAGCGTTGCTTTCGATGATCCCTGTCTCTACTACTCCCCACACTGGCCACTGCTGCAGATCCATGTATTACGCTGCATTGACACCTTTGAAGTATACTTCTACTGTCAGAGCAGCATAATACATAGATCTGCAGCAACGGCCTATGTGGGGAGTAGTAGAGACAGGGATCAGCCGAAACCACGCTCCACACAGAGCGGCTCTGCCCTGGCCCCCCCTTTTTCTGCTAGGATTATCGGCCCCCAGCAGGAGAGGTGTATGGTGCAGATAACGGTACCTTTACCTGGTGGGATATCGTCCTATTTATCAGGCCACACCATGCTGGGATCAATAATTGTCCCAGAGTATGTCCCAGTGTATGATTTGTTCCCTTTTAGTTGTTATTGAATCAGCCCCTGTAAAACAATCTGCCGCAGTCAAGTTTCTATTTGCTTCCTTAAGAAATCTTGCACCAGTTCAAGGCTGGTATAAGCACCTGCAAGAGGAGATTATTCTGCTTTCAGCAGACCTAACATACAAAAGACAAGCATAAATTAGTATAATAAAAGCATAAAACAAGTTTTTAATAACACTGATAGCATTTTACATTTTACATAAATCAGTGGTCAAAGTAGAAAATAGAAAAGGCGGTCTGGAAATGTAGAAATAATAGAAGTGAATTGAGATATGCAGCTTTTCAATTAAATCAGTGGGAGAAGTGATGGTATGGCATACCCCCATTTACTCCTATATACCCCCTCACCTCGAGCCCCTAAAACAATTTTCTTCTCTTTTTGGTGTTTTTTTTTTAGTTGTTTTACTTAATTATATTTGAAAAACACCATATATAAGTAAATTTAAACAACCTAAAAATAAACAAAAAGCAATACTTTAAAATATGTAAATTGTATGTGCTGCCACATTACACTTCACGGCCTATTTGCAAATACAGTTCTATTTTCAAATTAGTGCTCATTCTCTGCTTTCAAATTCAGAGTTACAACACACAGAATTTTAGCTATGTCTGCACAACAACTAACCAACGTTGACAAATAAATAAGAGTTGGTACTGTTCCTCAAGTTTAACAGTAAAAAAAAAACTACCTGTTGTTGTATGAAAATCCTATATCTATGTTTCACAAAAAATATTTCATATTTTTATTTGTCATATTTATTATCTGCTGTTTCTTGCATTGTACTAAATTAACGTATGTTGAAACAATCATTGAAATGTTTTTCCATTTTTATACTATTTTAATTTAATTCTGTCTTAATTTGTTTAATTTTCTACCAATAAATTCCTATCTAATTATTGGGAACTCCTATAAACTTGTGAGATCTGGTTATAATATATTTATGGAAAAAAATACCTTTTGATTTCCAGCACAAAACTGACATTAATCTCTAATGTCAAAACTCTTTTTAGCTCTTATGTTTTTATTATGGATAGCTGATGACATCATCAAGCTCTGACCTCTGAGTGCTTTTATAAATGACTAACTGATAAACCTTAATGATTGAATTGGTGAGCAATGAATATTGAGACAGGATTGTACTTATTATTATTTTGGTGTTGTGCTTATTTAGTTTCAATAATTCTCTCTGTATTAAATTTGTATTAGTATCCTTATTATGTATGAAACTTAATCTTAGCAATAAAGTAAGTGTCCTGATAAAAGGTCACTTTGCCCTACAGACATTCAAATTTTCCAGTAATTACTCACAGCCTTATTTAGTTAACAAAGAATGTTATACTGTAGCTAAAATATTAAAGTATTAAACAGTAATTTGTTGATTATATCAGTGATTTTGATGCTGTACAGGGAACTGTTCATAACTCCAAACCTAGTGTCAGTAACCAATATTTAATCTCTGCTAGAGTCAGCCTAATTTGTGAGAACGTTAGGTCATTCCCCTGGCTTGCACAGAGTTCTGAGGTCAGGACCCTACCATTGGATACTTGCATTCCAAATTTGTGGACACTTTTTGACTCTAGTTGCTGCTGTTAGGACTTTTGCCTCCATGACTAATTTATAACACTTGAGCAGTTAGAATAAAAGGACCACCTCTAGCTAACTCATGTACTTGTCATATAGCCTTGTTTGCTTTCCTTGCTACGACTGTAGGTCCACCCTCCCTTCCCCACAGCATGACCCTAACCTTTCCTTCCCCACAGCCTGACCATAACCCTCCCTTCCTCGCAGCCTGATCCTAACCCTAACCTTCCCCTTCTACAGTCCTAACCCTAACCCTCCCTTCCCTAGAGCCTAACCCTAACCCTCCCCCTAATAGCAAAAATCCCCAGAGAGGTTACTTACCTATCCTGAGACGGGTCCAGCAGCGCTTTTGAAAATTATTGTGGCTGCTGAAAATTAGCTTTCAGCTGTCTCTACTTCAAAGAGCCACCCATCGTAGTAGGAACTCCCACCACTTGCTACTTATGTATTCTAGTCCTGCTGTTACCTCCTAGTACCTTTCTGTAGCAGCTGACTTTTGTCCTGTATGTAATTATGTTTAGTGCATCTTTCCATTTGGGCCTTTCTTTGGTTCTAGCATTTAGCCTTCTCTGCTGTATTGACTCCTGTTTATATTTTTATATTCAGTCTATCTTTGTGCTCATGTATTTATTTTGTATGCACTAATAAACATTTAACACTTTTTGGTTTGTTCACTCGTAAGAAAAATAAAAAAGAAGCGCTAAGGAAGAACAATAAATCTTTATATTAGTGTCTGGGTATTAGTGCCTAGCTACACCTGGGGATGCCTTCCAGAGATTGGGACCTACTTAATGCTTGTCGCACAAGCCTATACCACCATCAGGGGCCCTAATGAAGACAAGGTCCCAGTTAGACTCCTTGCCCTGGGAGCAGTCCTGTAAGATAATACCCAGCAAAAACAGATTGGAGCGAATGGCAGAACATTCCTGTCATATGTCTACTTGTCAGTGTCCTGTCTGATTGAGTCTAGTCTATCTTGGTTGGTGCAATTATTTCATTTATTAAAAGATTTGCATGTGAATATTGTGTTGCTACGCTCCCAAATTACACCTGTCAAGGATACAGTATAGCCACGTTTCCTGGACAAAGCCAGGTCTTTTCATCATCCCCAGGGGAGGGTAGCTAGTGTTCAGTGACTACTAATCCCACTGGAAACACCTTTTGTGGAACTCCAATTCTCTTAGCACCATCCACTATCAGATACATTTTTCCACATGGGGGTTAGTAGTCATCCTTACCCCTAATTGGAGGCTCTGACTGATAATCCCAGCTGTGCTAGACATGTCTGAGATAGAAGCACACAAAGAGTATGGGGGGATTTCCTTTTAGAGAAGCAAAACCCTCCTCTTCTTACTGGAAATTTGCCATCCTGGAGACTCCAGAAAATGTTACTGCTGTTCAGAATGAGCGCAGTCACAGCTTTACTCTCTGTTCCTTGCTGTGGCTGCTGTCCCTCCCCTTTCTTTCTTCCTGAGGCAGATTTCCTTGGTGGGGGACATGGCAACATTACTCCGGTTTCTGCATGCTGCTTCTAGCGGCTATCAGATCTTGCCTGGATAAGAGACTGCTGCAGCACATTTGGTATGTTATTTTCCAATTCTAACAATCTGAAAATGGCCCCTTTTCATAATTTAGCAAATGGTCCAATGTCTGCATGGTATTCATAGTAATCTATGATCCTGGTGTCTGTATACTTTGGTCTCTGTTATGTGTGGCAATGTACTCACCAGGGGCCATATTCACATCTAAGATTACCGAAATTACTTACTACACATGCTTAGTAGGTCGTCTACACAATCTATGTACCAGTTAGGTATGTAGATTTCCTCAGTGTGGTCTTTAAAGACCGCACAGAGTAGTTTAGTAGGAAATAGGTGGCCCAATGCTGCCTTGGGGAGTGTTTATTTAGAAGTCAGAGTGTTTAAAGAGCAAGAATGAATTAAGTTCAAATTAAGGTCTACTGAATGCATTTCTGATAGTCTAATATCTTTAATTGATAATAATATTACAAATGGCAGAATGTGAGGAAACATGTTATAGTTTAAGGCAAAACCTATTTAAACTACTTCTGACAATCAAATGACTGATTTTGCTCAGACGGAGCCAGAGAAATTGTTAAAGATATAAACCACATAATTAATTGTCTTCTCTTCCTAAGATGTTGGAGTTTGAGATTTATTAAAGTTACTGTAACAAAATGTGATCTAATATAACTTTTATTGCCAATAAAAATACAAATCTCTATAAACATGAGTAAAACTTTTCATTTAATCTCTAATTCGGCTTGGCAAAGCGATGGACACTAAATTGTAAATAAGTAAAACTATCATGTGTCATGAATTTACAGAAAAAGTCAGCTATAACAATAACGGAATATGTATGTTAACAATAATGATAATAATTGTTATAATTTTGTCCTTGAAAATGTTTAGGTGTAAACTGTCTATACTTACGTTTACGTTTGGTTTTGGAATGTTCTCATTTGTGTGCACATGTCCTTAATGTACACTGACTACATTCGTCCTTATTCGTCCTTATTGCGCCGTGACTACATTCAACCTTAATGCACAGTGACTACATTCGTCCACTCCTTTCATCCCATACAATACCCCTCCAAATGTAGGCATTTGCAGTAGTGAGTTGCATTTGGGTCTGAATCACTGTATTTGCATGTGCTTTTGTCCTGGTGAAGGTACACAGAGACACGCTACACTCTCCGGTGTTTTCCCATTTGGATCAGGTACATGATTGTTATATACAAATAAACATATGTATTCTTATTTTTCTATTCCTTTTTTTTTTTTTAAACGCCTTAAGGTTGAGTTATTGTCTAGGGCCTAAATATAACAACATCAAACAACCCCTCCCCATAACCAAGTCCCAATAAACACACAAGGTTGCTTAAAAAGGACTAATCCGAGTCCTTGTATTTTATTGTTACAATAAAGAGTAAAACAGTAAAGAGTAACAATAACAATAAACAATGAGAAAAGTGCAAAACCACTGGGATGGTGATGGCAGAAGGCAGTGCTGGACCCAGATTAAGCTATACTTGCCCAATAGCTATTAAGGTGGGGCGAATTATCGTCCCCACTGTCTGCTGGAGCCCAGTAAACCAAAGTGGGGAAATCTACCACCCCACTTGCAGAGGACGCTGCGACCACAGCCCCGATGAAAATTGGTGGATGCTCCCAATTACCCTGCTGGACCCGGACCCACCCATCAAACGAGACCCGCGACTAAAACAGTTACCCAGGCTATAGGGAGAAGAATGCCTATGTAAGCCTGGGCCACAGAACCAAATAAATTATCAAGGCACTTCCTTCCCGCCACAACAGGTGACTCTTATCTATCACGCTGTGGGTTGTTTTCTCAATGTGGATTATGCCAACAAAGATGGAGATTATCTTTCTGTTGTTATGTGTCTTTAGGTGGCTGGTTCTAGCTTTTTGATATTGGTGTTTTACGGGCCATATCGATGAGCTGATTACAGTTACCCCTATACATATATAATTAACTGTTTATTATTACACATTTCAGGTGTATAACTGATTGTAACTATACAGTAAGAGGAGGGGAGTGATTTGTTTATTCTCGAAGGGACATTTAGCATATGAACGAAAAAGACCCTAAATATTTGAGGGCTATTGCTAAAGGACATAGTCATATCAATACAGATGGAGATTCTATCTATTTATTGTCTGGACGGCTGGTTCGAATTTTTTAATATTGGTGTTTTTTACGGATCATATTGATAGGTTGGACATAATTGCCCATAGACATATATAATTGATTTACATAACATGCTTGGAAGGAAGGGGAAAAAATTTCTATTTGTTTGGAGACACACATGGTATATCGGAATTGAATTGTTAATTAAGATTTATATCCTCTTTTTATCTACTTTTTGGGCTAGGGTGAAATGTATACTGTTGAAAATGTGATGAAAGAAAAAAATTTAACAGATAAATAACCAGTCATTAAACTAAACTATAAAACAATATTAATAAGAATAGGATATTATTTGAAATGAAATTTATGACTGATGCATATATGCAATGATATAAATGAAAGAACAATCACATTGAACGATTACAGTAATTAAAATATTTGTTATACTGGTACAGTTTATAGTTGTGATATTTGCTATTATTGTAGTCATTAACTGTTTCAAATATCACTTGATATTTCTTAAGAGGCTATTACTGTAGTTTTTTCTACTGATATACATCAACGGATAAGTTCAATACATAGTGATGATTAGTTCATATTTTCACTTATTAATGAATGATCTATTACTTATTGATATGAGGAATATTACTATTGCACATTGATTATTGATATGATGAATATTATTATGGTACATTGATCATTGTCACGTTCGTTTGCACTGCTGAGATTTTATTTATTATTATTATTATATTTTATCATATTATACTCTCTTCTTTTGTTTTTTGTTTGTTTGTTTTTTTTATTACTTGTTCTTTTCAAATATAAAGTCACTAATTACTATTGGGAGTATAATATATGATATAATTAGAGTACTTATAAATTGAAACTGAACCTTTAAGCTGGATGCACTGCTGACTTGCACATGCACTTTACAGTGATTTCACACCTGATGGATGAGCATTTAAAACGTGGACCTACCAACTGATCACTTGCTCTCTGATGAAACCCGTGCTGGGAGAAACGCGTTAGGACTCTTCATATATATCCTATACAGGTTTTTAACTTTTGTCTTCTGCACCATTATATCTACCACATGTGAGATAAACAGGAGACTGACAAAGGCAGCGCTCCATTTCCACACGCAGAGCGGACAAACAGCCCTGACAATCTGCCGGAGGAATACAAGTTTACCAACACCCGTGCTGCGGGGAACACAATACCAGCTGATTTCCACCCTATACAGCAGCAACAACGGGTCTGTTTCCCATATCAAGGAGGTCCTGTGAACCACCACACACTCAGGGCGGGTCCCGCTGACGAGCGGGGCTTACCCCCTCTATGCTGTGAGGAAAGATCCTCAGCCTAGATTGGTGAAATTGGTCATCTGTACATCAAACGCAAAATAGTGAGTACAACTCAAGTTGATTTATTTTATCTTTTCTGGTGTCAATGAATGGACTGTGTTGACTAAATCCAAATACTGCTCTCTATCTGGCAACGGACTGTGTGGTTAAAATTTACACACTGGTCAACTCTGAGAAATATAGAAGTGTGTATCTACATACTACCTCCAAAAAGTGCTATATTATTAAAAGAGACTGCTCTATTTACTATACTATTGAAACTTCATTGGGAAGATCTTACAGATGACACATGTGGAATGATTCATTAAATTGAAAATTACTTTCTTCAGAACTTTGGTGCAGACATTTTACCTGTTACCTATTAGAGATATATATCTGTTTTTTATTGTCAATATTGTATATCCAAGTACTAGAGTAAGCTTCTATTTTGCAATAATTTTATTTGTTATATGTATGTTGTATGTTTTATTTTTCCTTTAATGGTGTGCTTTATTAAATTGAATTGTTATATGTGTATTATCTCCAAGCGCTCTTTTTTCTTTAAACTCTTATCTATCACTCTGCCCGCCACCATCCAAACTTAGAACCTCTATCACCCTGCCCGCCACCATCCAAACTAAGAACCTCTGCCAAAACCTCGCCGACGTCCGACCGGAACAGGTCCATGCCTGAGTCGGACAAGTGAACACTGTCCCGTCCATAGAGATGACTGGATTCAAAGCGAATCCCCTTGTGATAGATAATACGCCCACCCAGACCCGGGAGGAAACGGCGGACGAACCAGTTAACCTTCCAGCGCTGTTCGTCCATCGCCACCCCCGAGCTGGGTGAATGCCAAACTAGTCGAGGGACGATTTCGGACCACAGAATGGGGATCACGGGCCAGCTGGCGGCAATGAGGGACAAGTCCGCACGGATAGCATGAATGATGTCAATCATGGATATCTGACCGACATCATTCCCGCCAAAGTATCCGGTGGACCGCGCTCACTCATCTTGTTCAGGAAACGGCTGTGAAATGCCAACCACCTCATGCCGCCCTGGTTGAACCAAGGGATAAGGCATGGCAGGGACAAAAGGAGGGCTGCACCACTCTGACGATACCGGGCCATGTGAGCGACGTAAGAGCGACCGAATAACCAAACCGTGTGCCGCAACGGTGGGCATGCCGAACCTGTAAGAAAGTGAAAGGTGACCGTGAGCAAAATATGGACAGGATGGTGGTTACCTGATAAACAAGCCAAAGGTGCAAATAATACAGCCTAACAGTTTAACCAAAGGAGGGAACTAATAAGCCTAGATAACTAAAGGAGCCGTAGTCCCTGAGCATAGGTAAACAAAAACCCTACATCTTTTTTGCCCCTTGGGTCTTTTTTGCCCTTTTTGTTTTCCTTGTTTATGGGTCTTTGGGTCTTTTTGGTAAGGAAACCTAGGGGGGGAAAGAACTCAGTGCGACATGCCAGGCAACAAGGGGCCCCTCCAGGCACTACGGCGACGCCGAATAGGACCCTAAACTAAGTATCAGTCGGTGGATGTATCTCCTGAAACAGGCTGATTTCCAGCATCCCAGGTGCTGAACAGCGGCGTCGGGAGCCCCAGCCAGGGCTGCGGACGTGGCCGCTCCAATTCGGAATGAATGCATCCCACAGGCGGAGCGATCCACCCCGAGAGCGACCAGCACCTTCTGGAATATGGCCCGGAATTGGAAGATGGTCATAGGAGAGCCGTCCGCATGTGATAACCAAATCGGGCTTCCAGAGGGGCGAGCTGTGGAAAAATGAGAGCACAGGGCCAGCGGACTAATCCGAGCATTGCCTGATCTAGGTAGCATCACCTATCTACCCCTACCCGACTGGTCAGTTTTGGAGCGGTGAATTCTATATAGAACCGCCTCCTGATCTACCACAACGTTCTCTAAAGCAGCCCTGAATCCAAGGCGGTACAAGAGTTAGCTATCAATTGGCCAAGGCGAAAGGCGCCTAAATAGGCCATGGAAAAAGCCATGGAAAACAGGAAGGATTTGTACTCGTTAACTGTCAATGAGGGGAAGGCTTGTAACATGGCAGACAGTAATTAGGGTGTGATGGGTCTTCGATGGTCAGGGGGAATGGGGTAAACCCAGGACCACCCCTTGAGTGCCCTAGATATCAGGAAACCCTTGGTGACATCCGGGAAACCCTCTATCTTCAGGAAAAAAGCAATACCCGCGAGCATGATGTCCATGCTGACTTTGGACCTCCCCACTACATTCTCCCGGCTTATAAAGCTTTTAAGAAATTCCTGACATTGAGGGCCAAAGCGCACCTGATCGCCTGCAAAACCTACTCAGGAGGACTATGCTGCCTTGTATGGCCTCAATGTGACCGGGGCCAGGGAGCGCCTAGCAAGTTCTCTCAGCTGGGATCCGCCACCTGCCAGAGATGAGAGAGACAAGAGGAAACGGTCACATCCGCAGCAGGGGCAAGGGAGCAGAATCTGGATCATTGGAAATGGGACAGGGCATCCGCAAGCTCGTTTTCCACCCCAGGTACGTGATCTGCGTTAAAGCGGATGTTACCTTCCAGACATCGCAGGACTAGGTGCCGGAGCAAGCGGACGGCGGGGAGGGAAGAGACCCTTAAGTTATTGATTGCCTGCACCACACCTATGTTGTCGCAATGGAAAATGACATCACGGTCCCGTAATGTCATTCCGCCCAAATTTCCATAGCCACTATTATGGGGAATAGCTCGAACAGCAGCAGATTAGCCGCCGAACCGGAGGATATCCAGTTTGCTGGCCAAGTAGCTGTGCACCAGGAGCCATTAAAGTAGGCCCCAAAGCCTGATGCCCTGGCCGCATCAGTCAGGAGGTGTAATTCGAGTTTGGATACCGGGGTGGTGCAGCCACACTGACCCCATTAAAATGTTGTAAAAATCTATACCATATGGCCAAGTCATCATGTAATTAATGCATTAACCTTATTTGGAAGTGGGGTTTCGCTACCCCGACGGTCGCTAGCTGGAGACACCTGTTAAATATTTTGCCCAGGGGAATAACTCTGCAGGGGAAATTAAAGGAGCCTAGAAGAGATATCTTGGAACTCGCCAGCACCTTGCACACCTTCACTCGGAGCCTTGCTACCTTGTCATCCGGCAGCCTGCACAGTCCTGCTACTGTGTCGATTTCAATGCCTAGATAAGATAGGCAGGTGGTAGGACCATCCGTCTCATCCGAGGCAATGGGAATGCCTAAGGAGTTGAAAAGGGCAGACATGGAGAAAAGGAGGTGGTCACACAAGGGAGAGTCCGGGGGGCCACCAAGAGGAAGTCATCCAAATAATGCTCAACTCCCTGGTGGCCCGTGCCAGTGAAGGAAAGAGCTGAAGAGCTCAAAGTAGGCGTAGCAAATGGAGCACCCCATGGGAAGGAAGTGGTTGATATAGTAACAGTCAGAGAAATGAAAGCCCATGTCGGAGAAGAACTCCAGGGGCCAGATTTACTAAGCTGCGGGTTTAGAAAAGTGGAGATGTTGCCTATAGCAACCAATCAGATTCTAGCTCTCACTTTCTTTTTACATAATAGAGAATGTTAGCTAAAATCTGATTGGTTGCTATGGGCAACATCTCCACTCTTCCAAACCCACAGCTTAGTAAATCTGGCCCCAGGTGAAGGGGAAGCAAGAGAAAGGCGGACTCAATATCACTTTTTGACAACGGTTCATGGGATCTAAAGATACCCCTCTCCACCCTGAGGAGTTGCATATGGCATGGAGGCAAATCACCCACCTTTGGTGCAGTAGGCCACCAGTTTAAATCTTAGCTCAGCCAGCCAATCAAACTTTTTCCCCAGGAATAGGTTTCATCTACTGGTTTGCATTGTGTCGCCATGTGACTACGGTTTAAAGGATCTAAAGATACCCACTCACAACAAGGAGTTGCATATGGCATAGAGGCAGATCACTTCCCTTTGGTGCAGTAGGCCACTAGTTCAAATCTTAGCTCAGCCAACCAATCAAACATTTTCCCCAGGAATAAGTTTCATCTACTGGTTTGCATTGAGTCGCCATGTGACTACTGTTCATGTGATCTAAAGCTACCCCTTCCACCATGAGGTGTTGCATATGGCAGATCACCCACCTTTGGTGCAGTAGGCCACCAGTTTAAATATAAGATCAGGCAGCCAGTCATCCAATCAAACTTTTCTGCCAGGAATAGGTTTCGTCCACTAGTTTACATCGAGTTGCCATGTGACTACAGTTCATGGGATCCAAAGATACCATTTCACTGTGAGGAGTTGCATATGGCATAGAGGCAGATCGCCCACCTTTGGTGCACTAGGTCACCAGTTCAAATCTTAGCTCCGCCAGCCAATCATCCAATCAAATTTTTTCGCCAGGAGTAGGTTTCATCTACTAGTTTGCTTTGAGTCGCCATATGACTACAGTTCATGGGATCTAAAGATACCTTCTTATAACATGCATATGGCATAGAGGCAAATCGCTTGCCTTTCGTGCAATAAGCCACAAGCTCAAATCTTAGCTCAGCCATCCAATCAAACATTTTCCCCAGGCCAGGAATAGTTTTTGTCTACTAGCTTTTATCGAGGGGTTGCATATGGCCTAGAGGCAGATAACCCACCTTTGGTGCAGTAGGCCATCAGTTCAAATCTTAGCTCAGCCAGCCAATCATCCAATCGCATTTTTTCGCCAGGAATAGGTTTCGTCTACTAGTTTGCATTGAGTCGCCGTGTGACTATGGCTCATGTGATCTAAAGATACCCTTTTGCTAATAGGGGTTGCATATGACATAGTGGCAAATCACCCACCTTTAGTGCAATAGGCCACCAGTTCAAGTCTTAACTCAGCCAACCAATCATCCAACAAAATTTTTTCCCCAGGCCAGGAATAGGATTCGTCTACTAGTTTGCATTGAGTCGCCATGTGACTACGGTTCATGGGATCTAAAGATACCATTTCACCATGAGAAGTTGCATATGACATAGAGGCAAATTACCCACTTTTGGTGCAGTAGGAAACTATTTCTAATCTTAGATCAGCCAGCCAGTCAAAACTTTTCGCCAGGAATAAGTTTCATCTACTAGTTTGCATTGAGTCACCATGTGACTATTGTTCATGAGACCTAAGCATACCCTTGCATAATGGAGAGTCACACATGGCATAGAGGCAGTACACCTATTTCCAGTGCAGTAAGTCACCACTTCAAATCCCAGTGCAGCCAGTCAATCATACAATAAAGCTTTTTACCCAGGCCAGGAATAGGTTTCACATACTAGTTTGCATTGAGTAGCCATGTGACTATTGTTCATGAGACCTAAACATACCCTAACACCACAGGAAGCTGCTTATGGCATAGAGGCAGAGCACCTGCTTTCAGTGCAGTAGGTTACTGGTTCAAATCCCAGCTTGGCCAGACAATCATCCAATCAATCATTCTCCCCAGGCCAGGAATAGTTTTCGTCTACTAGTTTGCATTGAGTCGCCATGTGACTACGATTCATGTGATCTAAAGATACCCTTCCACTCTGAGGAATTGCATATGGCATAGAGGCAAATCACCCACCTTTGGTCCAGTAGGCCATCAGTTCAAATCTTAGCTTAGCCATCCAACCAGGCCAGGAATAGGTAAAATCTACTAGTTTGCATTGATTATTGTTCAGGAGACCTAAAAATACCCTAACACCATGGGGAGCCACACATGGCATAGAGGCAGAGCACGTGCTTTTGTTGCAGTAGGTCACCAGCTCAGCATGCCAATCATACAATCAAACCTTTTCCCCAGGCCAGGAATAGGTTTCATCTACTAGTTTGCATTGAGTTGCCATGTGACTACGGTTCATGGCATCTAAAGATACCTTTCTACCATGAGGAGCTGCATATGGCATTGAGGCAGTTCAATCACATTTGATGAAGAAGGCCAATAGTTCAAATCTTAGCTCAGCCAGCTAATCAAACCTTTACCCCAGGTCAGGAATAGGTTTTGTCTATTAGTTTGCATTGAGTCGCCATGTAACTAGGGTTCATGTGATCTAAAGATACCCTTCCACCATGAGGGGTTGTATATGTCATAGAGGCAGATCACCCACCTTGGTGCAGTAGGCTACTAGTTCAAATCTTAGCTCAGCCAACCAATCAAACATTTTCCCCAGGAATAGGTTTCGTCTACTAGTTAGCATTGAGTTGCCATGTGACTACTGTTCATGTGATCTAAAGATACCATTTCACTGTGAGGTGTTGCATATGGCATAGAGGCGGATCACCCACATTTGGTGCAGTAGGCAACCAGTTCAAATCTTAGCTCAGTCATCCAATCAACCTTTTCTGTCAGGAATAGGTTTCGTCTACTAGTTTACATTGAGTTGCCATGTGACTACAGTTCATGGGATCTAAAGATACCCATTCACCATGAGGAGTTGCATATGGCATGGAAGCAGATCACCCACCTCTGGCACAGAAGGCCACCAGTTCAAATCTTAGCTCCGCCAGCCAATCATCCAATCAAATTTTTTCCCTAGGCCAGGAGTAGGTTTCGTCTACTAGTTTGCATTGAGTCGCCATGTGACTACAGTTCATGGGATCTAAAGATACCCTCCCACAACATATGGAATAGAGGCAGATCACTCACCTTTCATGCAATAAGCCACCAACTCAAATCTTGGCTCAGCCATCCAATCAAACATTTTCCCCAGGCCAGGAATAGTTTTCGTCTACTATTTTGAATTGAGTCGCCATGTGACTATTGTTTATGAGACCTAAACATACCCTTACACCTCAGGTAGCCACACATGGCATAGAGACAGGGCACCTGCTCTCAGTGCGGTAGGTCTTTGGTTTGAACCCAAGCTCAGCCCTCCAACCAAACATCTTCCCCAGGCCAGTAATAGTTTTAATCTACTAGCTCGCATCGATGTGTTGCATATGGCTTAGAGGCAGATCACCCACCTTTGGTGCAGTAGACCATCAGTTCAAATCTTAGCTCAGCCAGCCAATCATCCAATCCAATTTTTTCGGCAGAAATAGGTTTAGTCTACTAGTTTGCATTGAGTCACCATGTGACTACGGTTCATGGGATCTAAGGATACCCTTTCGCCATGATGAGTTGCATATGGTTTAGAGGCAGATCACCCACGTTTGGTGCCATAGACCACTAGTTCAAATCTTAGCTCAGCCAGCCAAACGAACCTTTTCCCCAGGCCAGGAAGGTTTTGTCTACTAGTTTGCTTTAAGTCGCCATGTGCCTATTGTTCATGAGACCTAAGCATACACTTGCATCCCGGGAAGCCGCAAATTGCATAGAGGCAGAGCACCTACTTTCAGTGCAGTAGGTCACCAGTTCAAATCCCAGCTCAACAAGCCATTCAGTCAATCAAAGATTTTCCCCAGGCCAGGAATAGGTTTCATCTACTAGTTTGCATTGAGTCGCCATGTGAATACGGTTCATGGGATCTAATCTTCCACCATGAGGAGCTGCATATGGCATAGAGGCAGATCACCCACTTTTGGTGCAGTAGGCCACTAGTTCAAATCTTAGCTCAGCTAGCCATTCAAACCTTTTCCCCAGGCCAGGAATAGGTTTTGTATACTAGTTTACATAAAGTCATCATGTGTCTATTGTTCATGAGACCTAAGCGTACCATTACACCACAGGGAACCACGCATGGCATAGAGGCAGAGCATGTGCAGTAGGTCACTGGTTCAAATTTCAGCTCAGCCAGTCAATCAGCCAATCAAACATTTTCCCCAGGCCAGGAATAGTTTTCGTCTACTAGTATGCATTGAGTCGCCATATGACTATTGTTCATGAGACCTAAATGTACCCTCACACCATGGGAAGCCACACATGGCATAGAGGCAGAGCATGTGCAAAAGGTCACTGGTTCAAATTTCAGTTCAGCCAGCCAATCATCCAGTCAAACATTTTCCCCAGGCCAGAAATAGTTTTCGTCTACTAGTTTGCATTGAGTCGATATGTGACTACGGTTCATGTTATCTAAAGATATCCTTTTACTACAAGGAGTTCCACATGGCATAGAGGAAGATCACCCACATTTGGTGCAATATTTCTTCAGTTCAAGTCTTAGCTCTGCCAGCCAATCATCCAACAAGATTTTTTCCCCAGGCCAGGAATAGGTTTTGTCTACTAGTTTGCATTGAGTCGCCATGTGACTACGGTTCATGGGATCTAAAGATACCATTTCACCATGGGGAGATGAATATGACATAGAGGCAAATCACCCACCTTTGGTGCAGTAGGCCACCAGTTCTAATCTTAGATTAGCCAGCCAATCAAACCTTTTCCCCAGGCCAGGAATAGTTTTCATCTACTAGTTTGCATTGAATCACCATGTGACTATTGTTCATGAGACCTAAACATACCCTAACACCAAAGCACAGTAAGTCACTGGTTTAAATCCTAGCTAAGCCAGCTAATTATCCAATCAAATATTTTCCCCAGGCTAGGAATAGTTTTCATCTACTAGTTTGCATTGAATCACCATGTGACTATTGTTCATGAGACCTAAACATACCCTAACACCAAAGCACAGTAAGTCACTGGTTTAAATCCTAGCTAAGCCAGCTAATTATCCAATCAAATATTTTCCCCAGGCTAGGAATAGTTTTCATCTACTAGTTTGCATTGAGTTGCCATGTGACTACGGTTCAAGGGATCTAAAGATACCTTTTCACCCTGAGGAGTTATATATGGCATAGGGGCAGATCACCCATGTTTGGTGCAGTAGGCCACTGGTTCAAATCTTAGCCCAGCCAGCCAATCAAGCCTTTTCTTCAGGAATACGTATCGTCTAATAGTTTGCATTAATTCGCCATATAGAGCATAGAGGCAGAGCACCTGCTTTTGGTGCAATAGATCACAGGTTTAAATCCCAGCTCAGCCAGCCAATCATCCAATCAAACATTTCTCCCAGGCCAGGAATAGATTTTGTTTACTAAATTGCATTGAGTTGCCATGTGACTACGGTTCATGTGATCTAAAGATACCTCTCCACCATATGGACTAGCATATGGCATAGAGGCAAATCACCCACCTTTGGTGCAGTAAGCCACCAGTTCACATCCTAGCTCAGCTAGCCAATCATCCGATCAGACCTTTTTCCTAGGCAAGTAATAGGTTTTGTCTACTAGTTTGCATTGAGTCGCCAATGTGACTATTGTCACATTGAAGGACATGAGCGTACAGCGAGCGAATTTTCAGCGTGTTTTTCGCTCAAGGGGCATGCGTTTTTTAAGACGATAGGCTGGACGCTCAAGTTACTACACAGAGGCGGGGATAGCCATTTAAATTGCACAGTATGGGCGTGCTAAGCCCAGTACGACCAGCGTATCGGTACGAAAATTCGCACGTACGCTGGAAAATCTTAGGGTAGGGTTCAGCCGGCGTTAGCAGGTACAATCAATGGGAGTGTTATGGGCGTGAAAGTTTATACGCCCGGGCGAACGTACGCTACGCTCGCAGGCGATTGCGGTCGTAGGTCTGGATCAGGCCCCGTGTGACTATTGTTCATGAGACCTAAACATACCATTACGCTGTGGGAAGTCACACATGGCATAGAGGCAGAGCAATTGCTTTCAGTGCAGTAGGTCACCAGTTCAAATCCCAGCTCAGCCAGCCAATCAGCCAATCAAATACTTTCCCCAGGCCCGGAACAGTTTTCATCTACTGTTTTGCATTGAGTCGCAATAAACAGCATTGGAGGAGCAGCATCACCTGATAGATCCAAGATGCGGACGCCCATGGTCCGGAGCACCGCGGAGGTTTGGCGCCAGGATTCCACGAGGACACCGTTGCTGACACTGCTGCTGGCGAGTATGGAGACGGCCTGATCCAGAGCTACGACGGTGCCGTCCGATGGTCGGAAGCGTACGATCGCCCGGGCGTATAAACCTAGACGCCCATGACACTCCCATTGAAAACTATCTGCTTACGGCGGCTATACCCTACACTAGGTACTACCGTCGGCCGTACGAATTTTCGCACTGAATACGCTGAGCGTATGGGCTTAGCACGCCCATACTGTACAATTTAAATGGCTATCCCCGCCTCCGTGTAGTAAAACGAGCGTCTAGGCGATCGTCGTACTGAACGCACGCCCCTCGAGCGAACACTTCGCTCACAATACGCCCGCTATCCGCTCATGTCGTCCAGCCGACCGGATGTTGTCATACTGAGCATGCGCAGTGCGTTTTTTCGTCAGTCAAAGGGTCAAGAAGTGACTCACCAATAGTGGCCAGCCCAGATGCTGGTATGGATTCCCCCGCAATACCAGGCTTTCCACTGGTGGATGGCTGGGGTTCACTGGATCTGGCAGCTGACGGTGTGGTAGAAATGCTGGGTGGTATCGCTCCAGCATCCGTGCGACGATCGTTTTCGCTTTCGCCCCTGTTGGGGTTCCACCTGATAAAAAACTGGGACATGACAGGCATTAAGGTCTGACAAAGGCAGCACCGCAGGTACCTGGGGAGGTGCTAGATTGGGGGCCCCAAAGGATGTTTGTGGAGGGACCGGAGCCAGCTGCGGCAAGCGCTGGAGGAGAGACAAGACCCAGAGGAGGAGCCATCGATGCAGGGAGAGGGGCTGGAGCAGAAGCTGCTGGAGGGGACACAGTGAAGGTTGGAGGAGGGGCCAAAGCATGGGCCATAGGGGCCTTGGGGGGCGCTGGCAGTGGGGGGTAGCTAAATTGGCCTCGGTACCCCAAGAAAGGACCAGGGGGGTGATAGCCCCATGGGGCAAAATAGGGCCAAGAGGTGCTGGGCGCTGGGTTGGGGTTCTGAGGATGCCAAGAGGGGGGCCATAAAGCTGCATAAGGCGGGCCTCGTTGAATAGTGGGAGCAGAGCCTGCCCCCTGAGTATAAAGCTGCTGCCCAATAGTGCCAGGATAGGGAAAGGGCAATGGTGAGGGGAGGAGAATAGGGGACTGAGCCCCTGACATTAGCCCCCCGATTTGTAGTGGGAGAGGGAGCGTTGGGAGGCTAGGTGAGTATGCCCCTGCATTGATCTGAAGCATGTCAGGGGGCTGTGGGGCTTGATATACCTGCAGGGGAAGAGAGGTGGGGGGGTCTCTGCTGAATTCCCCCCTTTCATTCTGCGCCGCTGTCAGACGCAGAGCATTGCGTAGCGGAGCTTGTACTAACCTGGGGCCTGATCCAGACCTACGACCGCAATCGCCCGCGAGCGTAGCGTATGTTCGCCCGGGCGTAAAAACTTTCACGCCCATAACACTCCCATTGCTTATGCCGGCTGAACCCTACCCTAAGATTTTCCAGCGTACGTGTGAATTTTCGTACCCATACGCTGGTCGTACTGGGCTTAGCACGCCCATACTGTACAATTTAAATGGCTATCCCCGCCTCTGTGTAGTAACTCCAGCGTCCAGACTCTCGTCGTAAA
>WWET01001557.1:271647-284172 GCA_011038615.1 Limnodynastes dumerilii | reverse complement strand
GTAGGTCAGGTCCTTTCCCAGGGGTCCCGCAAGTAAAAGGGCATATAAATATGAAAGGAGTATCCGTTGTCCTAATGCATGTAACGTTACTTTAATCTGTGATGATGTCATCATAATTTTGTCTTTTGACCCAAATTGAAATTGCATGCCAACGTAACCGCAGTGATCCGCACACGTACGTATGGGCAACACGTATTTACGCAGCTAAGCACGCCCATACTGTACACTTTAAATACAAACCCCCGCCTACTTAACGTATTTCAGACGTATTTTGGACTCACGTAAAATTGGCACGCCCACACGTAAGTATTTACGTGACACATACGTGAATGGCCCATACGTTCACAATTACGCTAAGTTACGGAGCTTCTATGGTATGGTGCGCATGCGCAGTACTTACCAAAGGGCGATTTTACGTGTCCGCCACGCGTAAATTCGCTCCGAAGCGTTGTTCTGGATCAGACCCATTATTATGAAAGAGATGTCTTCGCCATAAGTAAGTATTTACGTGACACATACGTGAATGGCCCATACGTTCACAATTACGCTACGTTACGGAGCGTATTTTCTATGGTGCGCATGCGCAGTACTTACCAAAGGGCGATTTTACGTGTCCGCCACGCGTAAATTCGCTCCGAAGCGTTGTTCTGGATCAGACCCATTATTATGAAAGAGATGTCCAGCCTTCGCCATAATATCTCCCCTTCCAATCCCCACAATTCTAAAAATGGCTTGTTGTTCTAGAGTGGAGTGCTAGGATCAATTCCCTCTTCTTCCATCATACTAACTACCCTATTCCAAATGCACTTAGCCAGTAAAACAATAGCAGGGATCTGTCCAGAATATTTACCTGCCAGCAGACACTGCAATGGAGTATGCTGCTGGCCAGCCTGATTAACCAACGACTGATAAAAGTCCCCATGTGAGGAGTGTTAGGAAACCACTCACCAGGGCACAGAGTCTTACTAGGCCTGGTATTCACTAGAGCCTCTGATAGTGAGGTTTGGCTTAGCTGCAGGTCGTGGCTCCCGACGGCGGCTCCTATGTATGCGTGTCATAGAGCTGGACAAGACGAGGGACCCAGTGAGGAGATAGACAAACACTGTGATGGACAGTGGAAGAACTAGGGCATACACTCACAGAAACACGCACTCACAGAACACAAAGGGAGTCAGGGAGCTGGAACACAGGAGCAAACACAAAAACAGCAATCAGCAGGGGTTAACCAGGAAAGGGCACTCAGGAATCAAACTGACTAGCACTGGCAGAGTACAGACAAGCAAGGTAACAGAAGCTTCCAGCAACTCCTGTTTCAGGAAGCCAGCTATTTAAATGCCCATTCCATTGAGGTGTGCACAGATTACAGGTCCAGCTGGAGGCAATTACTCGCTACCCGTGACAGCTTGACAACGTGTAACAAGGAGTCCACCACCAAATCTTTCAATAAAGTCATTTGCACTGTCCAGTACTGTAACTGCATATTTGAAAGTTCCATACTCCCGGAACACCATGTACAACATAACGTGTGAAATTTGAGACAAGCTTTCTTGTCTCGCCCATACCAATGATGTAAAGTACCCCCATAATTTTGTAAAAAAAAATGGCCAGGGATGTACACAGGAGAGTTAGCCAATATAAACAGAAATTTAGGTTGCACTACCATTTTT
Organism: Limnodynastes dumerilii; assembly: GCA_011038615.1. Lineage (NCBI taxonomy): Eukaryota > Metazoa > Chordata > Amphibia > Anura > Limnodynastidae > Limnodynastes > Limnodynastes dumerilii. The sequence goes on along the minus strand of WWET01001557.1, from coordinate 282,505 downwards.
ATTAAGTTTACTGGCCCTGTAACAGAAATCAGATACTACATTTGTAATTTTTAGCCCAAGGTATTTAATTTGACTGACCCATTGAAGGAGTAGGAGGAGAAGACATGTGACTTGTCCCATTTTATATGCAGACCTGAATATATACCAGATTCTTCCACAACCTCCAGAATTGCTGCTAAGGAGTTGTCCGGATCAGCTAAGAATAACAGGATATCATCTACATACAGAGCTATCTTCTCCTCTCCTCTCCCCACCTCCAACACTTGAATGCATGAGGAACACCTTATGTAACAAGCCAAAGGTTCAATTGCCAAGGCGAGCAAAGCAGGTGACAGGGGACATCCCTGTCTAGTTCCCCTACCCAACTTAAATGCATCAGAAGTGTAATCATTAACCAGGACCCTGGCAACTGGATCAGAATATAATAGATTTAGTCACGCTAAAAAATTCAGGGCTAAAGCCCATCAACTCCAGCACAGCCCATAGATAATTTTAATCAAATGAATCAAACACTTTAGCTGCATCTAATGAGACCACCACTAGCTGATTATATGATTAATAACTCATTTGAAAGTGTGAATACAACTGCTGCAGATTGATATTTATTGATTTCCCTGGCATAAAAACAGTTTGGTCAAGATGTATTACTTCCCTGATCAATTTATTCAATCTTACCGCTAAAACCTTTGCCAGTATCTTTATATCCATGTTTAAAAACCAGATGGGATGGTAGGAGTCCGGATGTAAAGGATCCTTTCCAGGCTTAGGTAGGACTACTATTAGGGCTTCTGGCATCAATTTTGATAGAGAGCCTCCTTCTCACTGATCATCATACAATTTTACTAACTGTGGAACAAAAAACTTAACATGTTTTTTTATATAACTCAATAGGGAGTCCATCAACCCTTGGTGCTTTCTTACATCGGTAACCTCCTCCCCTGTAAGAAGAGCATCCAGGCATTCCCCACTAGCCACCAGAAGCCTAGAGAGGACCAACTTGAATAGATACCCATCAAATCTTGCCTGAGTAGCCTACTAGGCTGGCATATATCTTTATGAAATGACTGACAAATGTTCCCGCAATATCAGGAATATGGGATTTCCGTTCCCCTGAAGCATCAGGGGAAAAAGGAAAATGGAAAATGGATGGAATATTAGCTGATCCACTAAACGTCCTAGTCATTATTGCCAAAAATACTACCTCCCCAATCTGCTTTCATGAAGTGATTTTTGTAAACTAAACAGGAGTTTACACTTAGACTTATTTATTAGGTACTCCAACCATTTCCTCCTAGCAGTCAGCCAAACAACTCTATCTTCCTCTAAACTAGACAGCACATACTTTGCTTCTAGTTCCCCTGAGAGACGCTTAAGAACATTTACACTATTATTAGCATCCCATGTAGGAAAGCCTTAAATGCATCCCACAGTATCGGCATAGTCACTCCATGGATATTATCAGCAAAACAACCCTCCTAACAAGCAACCAAGGGCCAGATCCAGAGCTACGTTTCCATTAAGTTTCCTAGCGTAGTGTATTTACTATGCACTCCCCTTAGCACTGCCCTCAGCCGTACGTAGTTTAGCCATGTTATGCCTTTCAAACCCTTCCTTAACTTTTCCAAGCGTAACTCTTGTCGGCCGAAATGGCTGCACGTACTTACACGCCTAAGCACGCCCATACTGTACGATTTAAATGCCTCCCCCCACCTCCAAAGCGTGATTACGGGTGTCGTACGGCTGCCACGCCCCTTTGTTCATAGTTAAGCTGTTGATAGTAGTCTGGTACTTATCTTCAGAGTTACGTGTCGTAACATCTGCCGCGCGCATGCGCAGTACATGCAAAATAGCATATTTACGTCTCCGGCTAGCATAAATATGCAAGCATACTTAGTTCTGGATCTAACCCCAAATCATCCTAGTCCCATCGTAGTGAGACAAAAAGGATTAAACCTTCAGAATCTTTGTCCCACTAATAACCTGGTATCTAAAACCATCACCAGTGGAGCATGATCAGAGACTCTGTGAGACCTATATTCAATCTCTTGTATCCTACTGAGTAAAGAAGGTGAGAGCAAAACCAAATCAATTCTGGAAAAAGAATTATAAGATCTAGAAAAACAGAAATATTGCAATATAGTGGAGTGGAGTGCCCGCCATGCATCCTCGAGACCCATTCCCTGTACCATTCATAATGGACCTGATTCACACTTAAGAAGCTCCTGCTTCTTATGTGCGCAAGCTACCGAAATTACCTACTATGCATGTGTAGAAGGTCATTTATGCAATCTATGTATCAGTTAGGTACATAGATTGGAGTAGGTTAAGAAGAAGGAGGCGTGCTCTCCATGTGTAATTTCCTTCTTAAGGAGGAAACTACTCATGGTTAGTTAAGGTAGCCCTATGGCACTCTTAATTGCCATAAGGTATCTAAAATAGGGGGGGGGATTATGGGCTGGACAAGTGAGTTATGTGTGGTTCTGTCCGCACCTAACTCGCACTCAAGTGTGAATCAGGTCCATTGTTATTAAAATCACCTAGCATACCACTGGGGCATCAGGAACCCCAGCTATTAATACACCACAGGGCCCCTGACATTATATGTCATCATGATCAGTGACACTGTCGCTCGCAATACAGATACAGGCATTGGTGTAACATGAACAAGATGACAACATATGGCAAGAGCAAAATAATCAAGTGCATTCCTAGCTGAGAGTTAAATGTAATAGCATTATGACAAACATTTGCAAGCATTTTGACATGACATTGTTTGAATATTCTATGTACCCCCCTCCCCCTCGACTAATGACATGCAAAACCAGATTACCCTATAACAGATGCAACCCATCCCTTCCCTTCCCACCCTGTATAACCTCACCCCAACCAAGGTATACATAACATATACCCACAGCATTTCAATAGTTATCTGAGCCTCAACCTCCTAATGTCAGCAATTATCCCCCACGTAGCCTAACTTCTCTCTAACAGTGAGATTCTCCTACAACCCACTCCCGGTTTTTAGTAAGTGCACACTAGGAAACATAGGTAGTATATCTACCCTTTTTGTACCCGAAAATCTATTAGAGTCAACAACATATCAAAAAAATTACTGTAATGCAGTAGGCTTCACGAGTCCACTACAACGAGCCAGTGGGTCCCTCACCGGAGCCACTCTAACTAGCCAGGAGGCCGCATCAATGGATGATTTAAAAAAATGTGTTGCTCCCTCCGCTAAAACACGAAGGTGGGCAGGAAACAACATTACATAAGCATATTGCAATTCCCTCACATGACGTTTGACCTGTATGAATTGTGGCCTGCTCTTCTGTACGTCAATGGAGAAGTTAGGAAAAACCAACACTTTTTGGCCATTATATTCCATATGAAAATATCACATTGTTGTGCCTTAGACGCCATTCTATATCTGTAAGCTTCTGCTTGCAAAAGGTGACCTGTAATGCAAGACTAGCCTAACGTCCCTAATGGGCAGTAGTATCCTCCAGAGTAGATATATGGTGTTCTGCTTCCCCAACTCTCTCTAATTCTCTGCATATCCTGCTGAGCAGTAACAACTCAATTTGTACTTCTGCAATTATGTCTGTAAGCATAGACACCTCAGTATCACCAGACTGTGATTCCTCTGGTTCAGGTGGTGGAGGAGTTTCAGCTGGTGGTTGACGAGCATATAGCTCCAGGCGTGATGCAGGTGTAGATTGTGAATACGTTTCCATTTTATCAGTTAGCAGTAGTGGTCGAAGTTGAAATTTAGAAGTGGCGGTATGGACATTTATAAGTGTCAGTATGAAAATATAGAAATAATAGAAGTGAATGGAGATTTATAGCTTTTCAATTGAAGCTGTAGGAGAAGTGACGGTATGTCATACCCCTGTATACCCCCCTCACTTCGAGCCCTGGTTAGCAGCACAAGGAAGCTTCCTAAAAGAAATTCCAGAATATCAGCAATTGATGTACAGGTAAATGCTCTAAGGAACTGCAAGTCCAGGCTGCACACAGTTCTGTAAAACTTTATATAAAGCCCAAAGGATTCAGCACGAAACGATTGTCCTGTCCAGCAGAGGTGCTATGCGCTAGCCCAGTAAAACAAACAATTAGCCAATATAGCAGTGAAAAATTTGTATATTTCAGACAGGTTGATGGTGCTTTACACTTTTGTGCAGTATCATGCAGGAAAGTATCACCTCCAATGTGCCTTCAGTAAAATGTATAAAGAAGGAATTTATTGCATTTACACAATCTACATAAGAAAAAGATAAGTAGATTACGTAAAAAAATTACTATGCATGCGCAGTAGTAAAAATCGCTAAACACCGGACGTATATGTTAAACGTCCAGTACTCTGAATACGGGCCATGGTACCATTAAATCTGTATTAAGTTTTTGGGTCTTGTAGTCCCATGCACCTGATTTTGCCTCTTTAAGCACACTCCTCTACTCTACCTAGTTCATTAATCATTTTGTTAACACCTCTTCATATCTGTTTGTATACCATGTGTAATGTCCATTCAATACCATGTGTAATGTCAACAACAAAAATATTAAATAACATTGGTCTCAGTGCAACACCACAGGTAATCTCTCCATCCCAGAAGGGATGCCATTTACTACAAACCTCTGTTGCCTATCTTGCAACCAAGATTGTATTCACGTAACTATCTTTTAATTTAATCCTAAATTTCATAAAGTTCATTTAACATTCCTCGATGTGGCTCAGTGTCAAAAACCTTACTGAAGTCTATAACTCTTGGTCTACTACTTTAGTGATACGGCCAAAAAAGTAAAAAAAAAAATGTTTTTACATGATTTCCCACCAGTGAATCTATGCTTCTTTATGATTGAAGATATTGTACAATTTGTTCCTTCAACAGTGTTTCCATCAATTTCCCTACTAATAAATGTACGGTTCAATGTTTGGTAGTTGCCAACTTCTTCCCTAATCACACTTTAATGCAGAGAGACTACATTTACTTTTTGCTAGTCTTCAGGAATTGCTCCTTTTTCTAGTTAGTGGTGTAGTAATTCTGAATGGTTTTACCAAAAAGTGTTTTTTTTAGTATCCTAGGGCTGGATCCAGACTTAAGAAGGAGCTTGAAATTAGGGCCCTGATTCAGAGGCTGAAAATAAGAACTTAAAGTTACACCTGGGCAAAACCATGTTGATTGCATGGAAGTCATATTTCATATGTTGCAAACAGTATTAGAGTGGAGAGGTGATGTTTCCCATTCCAAGCCTAAATAACAGTGTAAAAGTAAAGCTGGTCAGTATCTGTGTATAGTAAACAATTCAAAGATGTATCCCTGCATGAAAAGAATACAATTAACTTGACTCCCCCTGAAATCAACATGGTTTTACCCAGGTGTAACCTTCCTCTCTTAATTTTATGCTCCTTCGTAAATCTGGATCCAGCCGCTAGGATGTATCCCTTCTGGACCCATTGATTTGACCACTTTCAGCTTTAAGACTTATCTTAAGACCTGCTTTTCATTGACTAGTAATCAATATTCTTCCATTTAAGTGGGGCCCTTCTCTTTCTCTTTATCCCATAGAGTTTTTGCTCCCAGCAACCACTTAGTAAATACTAGCTTTTTAATCTTTTTCCATATGAATACCCATAACAATAGAATCCCTCAGTCCTTCTTGGGGATTCCATTTCCTGTTGCTAGAGTCACCAGATTTCCTCATCTTCTCATGTTCTGCATTTCCTGCGCTGTAGCGCTCAGCACTCATACATGGAGTGACAAGCACTGTTTTAAGCTGCCAGCCTCCGACAGCTTGCTTACAGTGCAGAAAGGTTGATTGCCTTGGACCTCCCACTTCTCTGGACCCTGTAGCAGCTGCACCACCCGTAGTTACACCCCTATTTGTAAGACTTAAGTCCAATTAACCCCTAAATGTTATGAAGTTAAATACTAAGAAGATATAAACACCAAAATAGAAGTCAGTTTAAAATGTGCAATAAGAAATACAGCTAACAGGTGACCATCCCTAGCTTAACTATAAATTACAATTTTACACACCATGCAAAATATCAAATACATTTTTACCTGTCATGAAGCTAAATTTGTGCAGGTGCAGATTTGCGCTTTTTTGTTGTTTTTAAAAATATGAAGGTCTTAGTTATTCATTTAATTTGTATTTGCAAATTTAGTTCAAAGTTTCAGGCCTGTTATCTAAATGAATCAACAGAAATGGCCATCCATTATGCCAAATCTTCACTGGGATTTGAATACCCCTTTAGTGTACCTATTTTTTTTTGTGCTATGAGCAGTCTCTTTATGAAGCAGAACCATTTTATCACTGTCTATTATTGTGCATATGTGAGAGAGAGATAAAGTACCATAAACGCATTTTGTTAGTTTTTATGTTTAAGGTCAAACAAAATAATTCCATACAGTAGTTTAAGTGAAATGTATGTCCTGAGGTTTTTAAAGGAGTGCCCACTTTATATGTGGAATTTAAGTCTACATTAAATTCCTTAAAGGAATAGTATTGCTACTGCTATAATGAAATAAGCTATCCCCATTATACATAATCTAATAACCAAACCAACAACATCCCTTTTGAGAATAATATGATCTCTACTCTAGTCCTGGCAGTCAGTGGATTAGTTTACAGTAAAAATACAAATGACATTAGCCAACCTCAACTGGGTTAATCCAATTTATTTCAACACACAAAAATAACCCTTCAGAGGACTGAACATTTGATCTCATGTACAAATATTAGTAAAGCTATCTATGGTAATCAAGAAGTTAAATTTAATATTAGGATTTAAGTTTGGAAATTTTAAGATTACTGACTAAGAGAAGAAGTTAGGCCCCCATGAGAAACAATGTTGTGAATGATGCTATGTTGATTACAAAGGACACAACAATGGGCTCTATATTTTCTTATTCTATATTTACAAACTCCTGTTTCCATGGCAATTGCTACTAACAGCTCATGTGATCATGTGAACTTGCTTTATGGCAACATAAGTTACTTAGTAAACTTAGCATGAGAGAGGGGCGTGACAATGGAGTTGATTCTTCTCTTCCATGTGGACTGCCTGACCTCTGTGCATGTGGAAAATGCAAGAAGGTTAGAATCCGATCCAAGGTTGTCAAATTTCATTGACGCTTGTTCTTTGATCTTACCAACTCCCCTCTCCCTCTTTTAGACCATAACCTTATCACCTGCAAACTTGCTCCCACTAGCTCTACTCCTTTGTTTTCTATTAAATATACTCTATTAAACCCTCTCACATCCATAAAAATCTTAACATCGTTATTAACCAACACTCCTAATCTATCCATTAACTTCTGTCTCCAATTCCTAATTTCCTCCGTCATGATATGGCAGTTTCTCACCGTAACCAAACCATAGCAGATGCCCTTGATTAAGTCACTCCAGCTACTCCTCATGCACCATGACAATTTCAATATCAGTCGTGACACACAAAACTCACAAAAAAAGTTAACACACAAAAGTTGAAAAACAAAGCAGAACAGTGTTGCCACATATCTGTTACACCTTGTGGAGGTGTAATATTCTGTCTCGTCCCTAGGTGCAGTCTTGGACTTTTGTGTGCATCATGGACATCATCTTGACCTGCCCCAAGGGGCTGTTGTTGGACCCTTAATTAAATATCTTCCACCTGGTCAACTTGCACAAACAGGACTTCCTCTCCCTGACTAGTTTGCTGGTCATTAGTTGTTATCCTATGTTCCATGTATGCTCTTGCCTGTTATCACCTTGTGCCTTGTATACCAGCTGCCTTCTGTCTGTATGTATTTATGTTAATTATATCTTTGCATTTGGATTTGTTTCTTGTATTTATGCATATAGAAACGAAATTGACATTACAAGGTGTCTTTCAGTGCTCAAAAGCAAGGCTCGGTGTACAGTGTATAGATGCAGCTACTCTTAATTATAATCTTCCCACAGGCAGCTATCCTGGGATGACTAGTCCCAAGGCAAAAAGGTATAAAAAGAAAATAAGAAACGCCTTATGGTAGATATAAAAGAGTTGAAATTTATTAATACACCAAATAAATTAACAATAATAAACAATGTAAAATAATTAGATAGGTACAGAAACTGACACCCAATAATCTTATAGCCAAAGGCTAGGATATAGTCCATTTCATTCAAATAGAAAAAATTCCTAAGCTCAGAATAAATTGAAAAATATGATAAGGAACGTTCCAAAAACTTCAAGTCAAAAAGTAACAGTAAATCGTTTGCTTTCTGTAAGATGAAAAATCCACTTAGACTGCCCCATTTAATAGGCTAGCAATATCATGAGAATTTCCCACAAGTCCCGCAAAAAGAACTGGCACAACCTGCTGTAGTATCTTAAATAGTGAGCTGCAGATGGTAGTGTTAAGCATAAATATACTTTCTACTCACATATATTGAGATAGGTGTCCAAAATGCAGATGAATCTAGCTGTTGTCGGTAGACTCAACCAATAACTGGAGTCCACCCGCACGTCTCTTCTTATGGAGTCTCCTCTGTATCCAGGCTGTGAGTGGTGTTAGCCTTTAGATAGAATCAGCTTGGTATGTGGGCTCTGAAGCTGACCTAATAGCCTGTTTATGCAGTGTGTAGACTCCCCTGAGGACAGGGCCCTTTCTCACAAGTTTGATGCAATGGCAAACATATTAAATGCAGCTCACAGTGTAGCAGGTGAGAACTCCTGTGCCGTCAGACGCAGTCCACATTCATAAATAGAGAGAGGATAAAAACCGGGGTGCAGTAATAGACTTAATGTTCAAAAAAATCAATCATAAGTATCCAGCCTTAGTTAGGGCATCAGATCTGTAACTCAGCAGGCTCCTAAGCGTTTCTCCGATGTGGTTTCGTCAGATATTTATGCATATAGCCAGGTCTGTTGTCTGGACTTCTGTTTGTATTCTTGTATTTTCGTTTTCAGTTTATCTCTGTACCCCAGCATCTAGTGTTTTCAGTTACTCCTGCTTTATGTTTAGTGCTCTCTCTGATTCCTGTTTGTATCCGTACTCTATAGTGTTTATAACCTGTAGTTCATTTTCATTACCTGTGTTGTTATTGTTATTTTTATATTTTCTTCTAGTTCACTATTTACCTATTTTCTATATTACCTTGTCTGCACTAACCTGTATAAAATACCCCAACTTCCATCAGGACAAGAAAAATCAGACAATAATTTTCATCCTCCACCTCATCAACTAACGTATTGCTGAACACTTTTCCTCCACACTGTGACACCATGTCATATCCTCATTTTATCCCACAAATGAAGAGGACATATCCTCTCTTTTTCACTTTTCTACTAGTCCTCTTGAATCTTGTGTGCCTATTGCTACCTTAACAACAATTTGTAATCTCTCTCTCTCTCTCTCTCTCTCTCTCTCTCTCTCTCTCTCTCATCACTCTAGTTCTGAAAAAGCAAAATGCAGACCCCAAGTCTCCCTCAAATTATTGGCCCATCTCCAAGCTTCTGTTACCCTCATAGCTACATCACAGATTTACCTACATATGCCTCACTTACTTCCTTTCCTCGCACAATCTACTGGAGCTTCTTCAGTCAGGTTGTTGATCCCAACAATCCACCACAAAACTGCACTAAAAATGGTGGTCAATGATTTAATCACTGCTTAATCTCTTCTCTAATTCTCCTAGATCTTTCTGCTGCTTTTAACACTGTTGACCACTATTTAAAAAACAACAGAATGCATTTTTGGCACTCCTACAGATACCATTTTAAAAGTGTTTGATGAGATGTGTGTAAATAAATAAATTGCATTTTAAAGATAAATTAGAACAGAAAGTATGAAGGTCATAATACACAGTCAAGTTCAATTTAATTAATGTATGGTGGATAACTGGATATAAAACAGAATTAAGAAATCAGATTACACAGTGAAAATATATATAAGTAATCCCCAAGTTTAAGTCAGTCCAGAAAATGATATGTTCAGCTTTTTGTTTTAAAAAAGAAAAAATAGTCACTCACAATTAAAACTTAATGGACCGAATTCAGAGATGCGTGTGTCTAAAGTACACAAATAAATGCGCTCACGTAGCAAGGTAACTCCTAAGACAAGATGCTAGAGGTCCCCCTGATGTCATTAACAGTATAAAAGGGGAACTCTAGTGTCCTATTGCTCATTACCATCGGCGCCGCTGAACTGGAAGGAGGATGTCGTCATGGCAACAGGATGAAGACAGGACAGAAGAACTACAAGCCTCTATCCTGCCTTCTTCAAGCAACTGGACCGTACTCCAATCAAAAATTCCAGGACTACAAGCAACTCTTCACGACCTCCATGCAAGTCATCCCAAGACAGATGACTGCTGAACGGTGAGTCAATACTATTTTTTTTTTATTTTTTACACACACAGAACACACAACACATAGGTTTTTATTAAACAGAGTGGCCACCTGTTAATATATAACATCTAAGGGGGATACATAATGTACTGATAATGTTTTTATTAACTAAGTAATTTATTGTACTGTAAATATTGTGTGTTTATTTGTGACTGTGTTTTTTTTTTACAGCAGGGACAGCGCAGCATTTTTATAACCCTTCACATGCTGACACTGATATTGCTACAAGGCACAGCAATGCTGTGCCTTGTATTTCTATCAGCGGGTGCATGTAAAGGGCTACAAGCATGATGCGCGTGTTATTTTAGTATTTTGGTTAAAAAAAGCGATGGCGATTTATACCTGTAAAAATTGATGATCAACGGCGATTATAAATCGCCAGCCAAAAGCGTCGCTTAGTGAATCCTGCGATTTTTTTGTATAAAAAACCGTGGGAAAATGGCGGCAATGCCAAAATAGACCTTAGTAAATAGACCCCAC
>WWET01001557.1:244622-264639 GCA_011038615.1 Limnodynastes dumerilii | reverse complement strand
GCCCAGGAGTGACTTTAAGTTCTTATTTTAAGAAGCTTCTTAAGTGTGAATCAGGTCCAATGTTATTATGTAATGTATTGTAATGTAAATATGTGTGTTGTGTTTTGCATTTTCACTGTGTTTTTTTTTTTTTAAACATCGTCCGGACCGCATGAGAATGGTTAAAGCATGATGCGAAAAACATGTCAAACATGTTGACGTGTTTTTCAACTAAAGTGTATGTCGCTTTCTATGAAAGCGCCACACACAGGAGGCGTTTTTGTTTTTTTTATCGCTTTCAGGGCGTACTAGAGGCAATTTAGCAAAATCGCCTTTAGAAAATCCAGGCTGGGCTATCTTTAACATGGCAAACATCTGGACGAGTTTGGGTCCGCGATGTTTGCCGTATCGATTTTGCTAAAGGCTAAAGTCCCGGGACTTTGCCTGTAGTGAATACAGCAATGTCATAATCACAGGCAAAGTCCCGATTTGCTATGGGCAACATCTCCACTTTTCCAAACCCACAGCTTAGTAAATCTGACCCTGCATATTCAAATCTGAAAGGGTCAGATGGGATCAGAGATAATTATTTCTAACTAATATTTATATAAGAAATATATACTAATATTTTTGTAAGAAAACATTTTAAAGCAGCCAGTAGAGGAAAACAAAATAATCAACAATCTCTATATGCTTTAAGCAATATGGGTTACATTCAAATCAATATACAGTATGGGCTTTGGATTAAGGAACCTACAAAAAGCCAGTTTACCTGTATTCTATGGGATCAATTCAGTTCCTGCAGGATGAAGCTTTTCTGCACACTATAACATGTTTGCTTGTACTGAACATTTTTACGATGTGAAATATTGATACATTAGGGCAAAAAATAAGTATGTTTTAATTCAAATATTACTTTCTGCATAGAAGGGTCCTGTCTAACCAGTAAATGAAATGGAGGCTGGACACAAAGAAGTGTCAGATAAGGATGGTTCAGGCAATAAATATTTAGGGTCCTGGGTACGGAAGTCACATACGTTCAAAGGGGATTGGTCTACCCACACATGTACTGACCTTAGGATCGCATGGAGTCTCTCTATGCCGCTAGGAATGGACTTCTGACTGCAGTGGACTTCTGGAATAGGGCCATTGTCGCAAGTCACTGCTATGGACTCCAAGTATAAAAGCGACTGAAAAATACAAATGAATCCCATCTTTTTTGTATTTTCAGCCTTTCTTTTGTTCCCTGCAGTTAGTACAGTCCCAATGATGTAGAAATCAGTTATTCCCCGTCACTGTTAATGTACTTCTCCTGACCACATAGTCCTTTTGTTTCCTATGGAGACAGCATAACAGAAGAATTCATATTGCATTATCTCCACTTACATGTCTTTAGGAACAATGGGGCAGATCCTGCTGTACGTTTTTCTGCGAATTTACGTGTGGTATACACGTAAATTCGCAGTTTAGAGCGCACTGCGCATGCGCACCGCAGAAAATACGCTAATTCGCGTAGCGTATTTTCTAACGTAAGGAGAATTCACGTATTGCGAACGTATGTAATTACGTGTGGGCGTGCCAAAATTACGTTTGCGAAGATTACGTGCGAATTACGTGAAGTAGGCGGAGGGGGGTATTTAAAGTGTACAGTATGGGCGTGCTAAGCTGCGTACGTTCGCGTAGTCTGTACGCCCGTTAGCGGACGTATTGTGTTACGTCTGGAAAAGTTAAGGTAGGGTTTGGGTAGCGTATTTTCACAAAATACGTCCGTGCAGGGGGTGTGTTAAGGGTAGCGGTGCGAATTTACGTACGCGAAAATTCGCTACGCGAACAAACGTAAAGCAAACGTTGTTCAGGATCTACCCCAATGTTTCAGAAAGGTCCCAAAGGACCGGGTCCTAAAATCTGACTGTGCTGCACTTACAGCTCCAGGCACATCTATGCGAGTGCTTGGAAGATCTTACTTATCACTCGTAAAGAAAATGGTAAATGGATCAGATGTTAGAATCCCTGCTGTTAATGTACATTTTTATAGTAATTACCTCCAAATTGCAATCGCAAATTGCCTCGCTGTCGGTGTCAGAAAACAGAACTAATAGCAATCTAACTAATAATAAATGGAGGAGTTTTTTTTATGTATTGTGTCCTTGCTTTTTACAAACACACATAGGCCCGGATTCACACCACCGGACGTATCGCTTATATGTCTGTATTTAACCGATAGTTGCTACTGCGCATGCGTAGTAACTATTTTACGTAATCTACGTATCTTTAAGACCACATATACGGAATCTACTTCCTAAAATCTGACTGTGCTGCACTTACAGCTCCAGACACATCTATGCAAGTGCTTGGAAGATCTTGCTTATCACTCGTACAGAAAATGGTAAATGGATCAGATGTTAGAATCCCTGCTCTTAATGTACATTCAGTCAGAAAACAGAACTAATAGCAATCTAACTAATAATAAATGGAGGAGTTTTTTATGTATTGTGTCCTTGCTTTTTACAAACACACATAGGCCCGGATTCACACTACCAGACGTATCGCTTATATGTCTGTATTTAACCGATAGTTGCTACTGCACATGCGTAGTAAATATTTTACGTTATCTACGTATCTTTAAGACCGCATATACAGAATCTACATAATGAAACAATACGTAGATTACATAAAACAGTTACTACGCATGCGCTGTAGCAACCATCGGTTAAATACGGATGTATAAGCAATAGGTCCGGTAGTGTGAATCCGGGCCATAGATATTTATTATACTGTTAACATTTTTGTTAAGTAACTGCAAATATTTAAATCTAACTATACGTATACAACTTGATAAAAAACAAAAAGATAGCTGATTTTGTATATAATTATGACCTGGATTTATTTTTGTAGTTGCAGTTTATCCTTGAATATATAGGAATATGCATTATGACATGTTAATATAAATGTATTGCATCCTGACAGAAAGTATTTACAATTATTAACTGGTTACCTTGTTTTCTGAAGCTACAAGGAGTTTTACTAGCACATAGCTCACTCCACCTTTCAGCTGTTCTTCATAAACCGGAAGAAACCTTTATTGACACAACAGGCTAAACAGTTTGGCATTTTTAAATCAAAGATGACAACCCTAAACTGGATGCCAAAAGCATGTTTCATTTTGAATAGAAACTGTTGTGAAAGATCACTAGACCATCACTTTTTAATACTGCACAGTGTAAAGGAAAAGAAAGTTCAGCTCACGTCCACTTCCTGCTAAATAGGTCAGATTATGCGGAAAGAAGTGATTGTAGATGCTATAGGTGAAATGTAGGTATGCTCTGTATGTGTAAAGCCAATGTGTATTATTTATTTGCCTATATAGTGGTATTTTTTCCATGGCGTCTAGCACTGTTAGTCCAGACGTAATTATGATATATGATTTATAAGCAATGGTTTAAAGAAAATTATTATTGGAGACTCATTCCATTAGTGGAATAATTCATTGGCATAAGCATAGCAGCATAAATAGCTACTCTCATATATAAACACTATTAGTGTAACGACATGTTTTTGTAAAAATGCTATTGAAGCGTTAATTGTACTACATGTAATTTATTTAGCAAAATCTGCCAATTTAACATTCAAGAGGTAATGTTCACATAGACTTGCTCCTGATCAGACAGTCAACCCCTGCTTCCTAGAGAATGACATGGGGATGACATGGAAGGACTATGGCACAGAAATATGGACAGGTAACGATCATTATGGACCGTATTCACACTTAAGCACCTGCTTCTTAAGTTTGGTCTTTTAAGAAATGACCTACTACGCATTACACAATCTATGTACCAATTAGGTAAGCAGGCTGATCACCATAGCACCTGTGTCACGGTGTTATAGACTGTTAGACTGAGCTACCAGGAGCTGTCATGGGATGAAGCTGAAGGTTGGAACAGCTCTATTTTGAACATGGTTCATGGGAATGTCTTGTGATGACATCCTTATTGTCGCTCTACATTCAAAATAAACTCATTCAAAAACAAGCCCTTCTAGGGGGCAAACCACACCAAACTCTCAAGGCACATGTCAGCAAGGCAAAAGAGCCTCCCTGGAAAGACACTAAGCTGAGTATGCTCCATTGTGGTTATGTTTTGTTTTGAGTGGGACATTTGATCCTACCTCTGTAGCAAGGTCTGACTTGTTTATATGTGACCTATGAAACATTGCCTGTTTACAAACAAAAATAGCTACTGTTATTAGGATTACAAACCCTGGACTATTTGGCACCCTTTGGCTAACCCTCTCTTTCTATTACCTTAACTCTAACCCTCCCTTCCCTGCAAGTCTAAGTCTCCCTTCCCTGCAATCAATCCTTAACCCTATGACCCTAACCCCCCCTTCCATGGCCCTAACCCTCGCTTCCCCAGAGCCTAACCCTAACCCTCCTCCAAGCCTAAAAGTCCCTGGAGAGGTTACACCTTCCGGTGGTCCAGCGGAAAAGAAATGGGTGAGTATGCCGAGCACATACTCACCCAGTCATAACAAAACATTCTAAAATGGCTGTCATTCGAAACAGCCGAAAAGGAACTTTGTGACCCGTTGGATGGTCAAAAATGGAACCACTGGATCATGGGTGGCCCTCTGTTCTATTTGTGTGCATAAAAGAACACACAGCTCCATGGTGACTTATATATTAGTGTTACAATACGTATGATACCCAGAGGTATTTCTGAATGTAAATGAAATATGTTACAACTTTTCTATTTATTATATTAAGTTTTACTATCATTTTTATTAAATACTGCATTGTTGAATGAGTTTTGGAAGGCAGTATGAGAAATTTGTGACTTTCTCTGACAGCTTGAGAATGAAGCAGAGAAGGGTCCAGAACAGGTGCTGGGGGTTTTATGACCACCCTGAAGAGTATGGTGGTTGGTATAACCACAGGCTACAGTAATTAAATTGGGGTGAGAAGTACAAGAAAGAGACGTGTCTGGGACCATGAAAAAACTCAGAAATATATAATTGGTATGATCGAAAATGGACACAGTGCTACAATATATTATATTTTTTCATTCTGTCTGGCTTCACTATGACCTAGATAACGATTTATTTCAAATTCATCAAGACTATATCGTCTGCTGTTTATACCTGCCACCTGTATAGACTATACAAGTCTAGAAGTCTTATGAATAACATGATTTAATATGGAATAGATTTACTATGTAGTACATAAAATAGTAAGACTTACTATTTAAAATAAATTTTGTGATAATACTTTATGTCAGACTTGTATTTATATAACATTCCACCCATTGGCAATCGTCCTACGAACATACTGTTTTGGAAATTATGTAGAGAAACTATAAAACATCATTTTCCAAAGTATAAAAGAAAAAAAATACCATAAGGAAATTGCCATATGAATTTAAAATAAAAGAATAATAAGAATTAATTGAAATGATCATGGAAGAATTCGTAATGCAAAATGGTCACACCAGTAAAGCCTTGAAAAATATAAAGTATTACTAGGATCTAAAAAATATGTGGAAGATTTCTGTGCATGTCTGTGGATTGTGTGTGTTTATTGTGTCATGCAAAAATAAAAAAAAATTAGTCTCTGTAAGTAACTTCTTTCAGCATGCCACAACAGAAAAATGACAAATCAACTTGTCAAAATTATGTAGACATTTTTTATATAGCCAATGAAATAAATGAATTGTAAAGAAGTATGTAATAATCTAATAGCACTGAATGCTGAGGTTTGGCTGCATGGTGGCTCATTGAGTAGAACTTATGTCTCACAGCGCTGAAGTAATGAGTTGCTTAGCGGACTAGACCTTATCTGTAAGGAGTTTTTATGTTCTCCCCTTGTCTGCATGGGTTTCCTTTGAGTGCTCAGGTTTCCTCCCACAATCCAAAAACATGCTGGCAGGTTAATTGGCTGCTGACTGAATTAACTCTAATGTCTGTGTTTGTGTGCATGTATGTATGTCTGTCTGTGTTAGGGACTAGACTGTAGCTCCAGTGGTAGAGGGACTGATGTGAAATATTCTCTGTAAAGCCCTATGTAATCTGATAGCACTATATAAAAACCTGTTAATAAATAAAATAATAAATAATAAATCTTGATGAATACTTAGTAGGTCTAATAAAATCTCTACAGCACACAACTGACATAAATTACTTACACATCAGTCTACCATAAAATTTAACCCAGCCACACAACACAGGAGCTGATGCAGAGCTGCATGTACACCTCTTTCTCAGGTGTAAGCACAGCAACTTTTAGCAGTGCACATGTGCACAATGGGAGTGAGCACAGAGAAACAAATGCAAAGTGTCTTATCAGTCTGTGCTCGCTTCTGTGTGCTGGGTGCTAGTGGATCAAGGTGTTCCCTTATATTTAAATGAGAAAGTGGTTGATTTAGTGTGATCACAGAAGCAGGTCGATCCCTCTACTTCCTCCAGCTCAGGGCTGGTGTAAGTTTTAGACAGAAGAGATCACTACAGCACACGACTGACATAAATTACTTACACATCAGTCTACCATAAAATTGAACCCACCCATACAACACAGGAGCTGATCCAGAGCTGTGTGTACAGCTATTTCTCAGGTGTAAGCACAGCAACTGGAGTGAGCACAGAAAACCAAATGCAAACTGTCTTATCCGTCTGTGCTCGCTTTCGTGTGTCGGGCACTAGTGGAATGAGATGTTCCCCTATATTTAAATGAGAAAGTGCTTGGTTTTGTGGGGCACAGTAGCAGGCCAGATTCCCTTTACTTCCTCTTACAAGTTTTCACCAGCTTAGGGCTGGTGTAAGTTTTAGACAGAAGAGATTTTTCCTTTATTAAATGGCCATATTCTTAGCTATATGGCCCTACACACGAGAGATATGTGTGGATGATATAACATCCCTATATTTCATTCTATGGACTTTCTATGTGGTAGCATTATCGGAAAAAATTTTTACTCTATATAAAAAGGCTTCGGGCCTGATTCAGAACTATGACGATGCAGTAAGCACAGCGTATCGGCATTCACTCTCCCAGACACTCCCCCTGTGCGGGCGTATTTTCCCTCGCTTACGCCGGCTGAAGGCTACCCTAACTTCAGCCGGCCTAAGCAAGAGAAAATACGCTTGCACGGGAGCATTGGTACGCTAAGCCCTCCCTACCTAATTAAACTAACTCCCCCTGCCCACCTTCACTAACCTTAATGTAGTAACGCCGGGGGACTCCCCCTCCAGCGTCACTACGCTGTTCCTACGGACGCCCGATTGTAGCTAGGCAACATCTGCCCGGCGCATGCGCAGATCGGCTTTTCAGTTCTGGATCATGCCCTTCATGTGCACGCATATATATTTTTCATTATTTTAATTAATGATCCTTAGTTTTCTTGTATGTATTGTATTGAACCTTGTAACGGCATATTAATGTATGTTGTTGTTGTTGCGCACAAACCACAATCAATAGGTTATTCTACAAGAATTCATAGTTTCACATACCAGACCCCTTCAGGCCCATTATCTCTCTTAGGGCTCCATTTACTAAAGTCAATTTTGCTAAAAATCCTGGGACTTTTGCAGTGATTATACCATTGCCACATTCACTAAAGGCAAAGTCCTGGGACTTTATCCTTTAGGAGAATCGACATGCCACAAATCAATGAAACATCATCGTCCTGATTTTTTCAATGGAGAACATAGCAATCGCCTGATTTACTAAGCTTAGTAAAATCTCGGGTGACTTGCTAGAAAAAAAATCCCCATTAAAATGCACCTTCTGTGTGTGTGGCGCTTTCATTGAAAGGGACACACACTTTAACTGAAAAACACATGTCAACGTCTTTGACATGTGTTTTTCCTAAGCAAAATGTGTAGCATGGCATGCTTCTAACCCTTAGCATGCAGGCACTGCTAGTACTAAAAGGCACAGCATGTCTATGTGTTTCAGGTCATGCTGTGCCTTCTAGTACTAGAAGCGCCAGCATGGCAGGGGTTAATGTCTTGCTGATGCTTACATAATGTTCCCCTTTCCTGTAAAAAACAAATTACCATTGTTACAATATGTTTACACATAAAATAGATGCCCCCGCTCCTGCTCCGGATTGGCCAGTCTGTACATATGATCCCCTGGCCTGTGTTCCGATTGGAAGAAGAAGATCATGTGGTGTGTCGCATGATGGTGGCGCCCAGCACCCACGAGGACGCCGGAGCCCGGCGGGAGAAACAGCTGCCGGAGAAGCCCGCAGCTGCTTAGGATAACGGCGGGCATGAACCGGGAGAGCAGCCGCTAGGTGACCCCTTATCTGGTAAGTGCGGTGGCGTCTGCCACCAGATGTGACATTACCCCCTCCCATAGAGGTGGCCTCTGGACACCTAAGTTGAGCCTTGGAAGGATGTTTAGCTAAGAACTTCCGGATGAGTCTTGGTGCTTTAACATCAGATGCGTGGATCCAAGCACGCTCTCCTGGGCCAAAACCCTTCCAATCAAAAAGGTACTGGAGGTGACCATAACGAATCCGAGCATCCACAATCTTCTTGATCTCAAATTCATTCTCTGAAGCTCCAACAACTTTGGAAGGTTTCTTAGTAGGAGAATAAAACTTGTTGATGACCATGGGTTTGAGAAGAGAAATGTGAAATACTCTAGGCACTCGGAGGTAGGGTGGAAGAGCAAGCTTATACGCCACAGGATTAATGACTTTAGAGATTTTGAAAGGACCGATGTATCTGGGTGCAAATTTCATAGTAACAACTCCAGGGCGTAACAGAGGAACTGCATGCCTCTTACAGTCAGTTTGGATTTTATATCGCTCAGATGTTTTCAACAAAACGTTCTGACTTTTCTCCAGGATTCCGAAAATTTTTCTAGAAGAACCTCGGAATGGTGGTATTTTGACCAAATACTACCTTGAAAGGAGTGGTATCTAGCGATTCGTGGTAATGATTATTATGAGCAAATTCTGCCCACGGTACAGGCGGATAAAAGTCTCAAGGTCTTGATTGACCCTCTCCATTTGCCCATTGGTCTGAGGGTGGTAGGCTGATGAGAACTTCGGTTTTACTCCGAGACTGGTACACAAGGCTGTCCAGAATCTTGCTGTGAATTGAACTCCCCGGTCAGATATTATCTCTTCAGGACAGCCATGCAACCAGAAAATATGCTGAACAAAGAGTTTGGCTAGGACTGGAGCAGAAGGAAGGCCCCGGAGAGGGACAAAGTGAGCCATTTTGGAAAACCTGTCCACTATTACCCATATGGTATTATGCTTGTCGCAAAGTGGAAGGTCAGTCATGAAGTCCATGGACAGATGGGACCATGGAGTCCTTGGAACAGAGAGGCTGAAGGGGACCAAAAGGTAACCTGCGGGGAACTTTATGTTGTGTGCAACCAGAACAGACAGTGATGAATTCAGCGGTGTCTTGGTGGAGAGTTGGCCACCAGTAAGATCGATTGAGAAGAGCTAAAGTTCTTTTAATTCAAGCATATCCCGAAAACTTCAAAGCGTGAGCCCAAAGTAAGATCTTTCGATGGAGGGACTGAGGAACGAACGTCTTACCAGGCGGTGGAGGCTGCCACTTGGATGGGATTTAGAATGTGTTAAACCTTCTCTACTTCAGAATCCTCGGCTGAAAAGGATCGAGACAAAGCATTCGCTTTGCGATTTTGAGTTCCAGGTCTGAATTGCAGTAAGTAGTTGAACCGAGAGAAGAATAGAGCCCATCTGGCCTGGCAAGGGTTGAGACAATGGGCAGTCCGAAGATATACAAAATTTTTGTGATCAGTCAGAATGGTGAAGGGATAGACCGCTCCTTCGAACAGGTACCGACACTCCTCTAATGCTATCTTCATAGCCAAGAGCTCTTTCTCCCCAATAGCATAATTCTTCTCAGCGGGTTGGAATTTTCGAGAGAAGAAAGCACACGGAGGGATATATCCTTCAGAGAAGCGTTGCGATAATATGGCCCCTACACCCTCAGAGGAAGCGTCGACCTCTACTAGAAACGGCAGGAAGAGATCCAGTTGATGAAGGATAATGGCCGTGGAGAAGGCTTTTTTGAGGCTGCGGTACTCTCAGAAGGCCACTTGGGGGGTTGGCCCCTTTTTTAGTCAAGGAGGTGATAGGTGCCATAATGGTTGAATACCCTCGGATAAATCTTCGATAAAAATAAGCGAATCCGGGCTTCCGGTTCCGGCTGCGATGCGGAGTGGAGCTCCATCACAGCCGCGGCAACAACGGCATTTTAAGCAGCGTAAATGCTAACCAGCATAGCCACAACTTACCAGTCTTGCTCCCCTTTTGATCCTGAAGCTAATGAAGAGCATTTTCCGCCAATAATGCCGCCTAAGCCGGCGAAAACCCGTGCAAAAAAACAGCCTGCGCTTTCCAATATGGCCGACGGCAGTAGTCCAGAAGGCCATGTTTCCTCTAACCCTGCAGCCTCACCTACACCCACATCTCCCCCCAGGGAATCACTTATGAGGATGTGGTGAAGGCTAAACAGCTGACGATTTTCCATTACTACAAGTTGAATCTTTCAACCAAACCTTACAGGAAATCAAAAGTCAAATAGCACAACTCTCCCACAGAGTAGCTGCCACAGAACAAATAGCCGGTGACTCGTTTCAGGAAGTACGTCATGTGAAGATTCGCAAACCAGGCCGTGGGTAGTCATATTCAGATGTCTGAATTTTGCCCACAAAAAGGGTGATATGGGTAGCTTAAAAAAATATTGAATCTTTGATGTGGGAAGGCAAACGCCTGCGTCTTGTTTCAGGACTAATCGGCGGAAGTTATGAGAGCCCGTAAAGAGTTTAATAAGATTTGTTCCAGCCTCGTACAACAAAACCAAAAATTCGCTTTATTATATCCAGTGGCTGTTCCAAGGAAACTCCTTCACAGATTTCATGACCCCGGATGATGCTCAAGCCTTTCTACAGGAAGAGTCAGCGGCCCAGGCAGCCATAGAGGACACTTCAGTAAACTCCCCGTAAAGAGGATGTCTTCAGCATGTCTCAAATTCTATGGAACTTAGAGAATACAACGTTTTGATTCGATGCCATGTGCACCCTCATAGAGACCCCAACAAATGCCCCAGTGGACGGCATTATTTCTGCTAACATTTTCATTCGCTTGCTGGATGAAAGAACTGCTACCTGCTCTCTGAACTTTTATACCAGCCTGGTCTGCAGAGTAGGGTAAAGTTTAACTCTTCATGTTCTTGTTTAACAGGTATGGGGATATTTGCGAATATAAGATAAAAGAGATATTGCAAAGAGGCAATTAGCGGGGGAGGAGGAACGGAATAGGTGCTCACAGGGTGCAATTGTATCAGACAGATTAATAAACAAAACAAAAAAAAGGAGAAGAAACTTAAGTCGTTTGATAGACACATCTACATTGGTAATGTTGCTGTTTATATTTTTTTTTGGGATATGTCATTGCTGTTTAGTGATATATATGTAGGAAATTTTTATATGCCGTGGGCTGTGAGGAGGCCTTTACGGTTATTGGTTGATAACTGATGTTGCATCTCCTCGGAAGCCAATCCGGGCCCTTATGCCACACTGTGGGGTTTTACCCCCGTAAATGTTTCTATGTTTTATTGTACCCCTGTTTCTCCATTTTTATTTCCCCTTGGTCATGATTGCTAATCACACTACTGCAAATATAATATGTTTGGAGATGGATATCTTTGCTATATACTTAAATAACAATCTTGAATATTGCCCATGATACTTATGCCTTTAGATGATTGTATATTTTACCGCTTGGAGATCTATGTATACACGTTGAAAGTAAAATGTCCTATGATTAGAAATGTCTGTAATTCAGTTATGCTCTTGGAATGTGGGGGGCATCCACTTCCCGATGAAAAGAAAAAAAAATATTTAACTACCTTATTAACTTAAAATAGAAATTGCATTGATTCAAGAGACTCATCTCAGAGAAACGGAGATACCTAAACTTAATATGATGGGTTATTCAGTTTTGGCCTCATTTTCCTTAAACACTAAAGTTAGAGGTGTGGTGGTACTAATACTAAAACAATTTCAAATAGAAATACATTCTAATTTTGTGGACTCGGAGGGGAGATATACTCTAACAGACGTCTCTTTTAATCACTCCCGCTACATTATTTGAAATTTATATGGCCCCAACACATACAATCAATTTTTTTACCAACAAATATTGACCAAGTTGCTTGCGTCTAGTGACCAGCAGGTTGTGTTTTAAGGGGCGATTTTAATATGGTAGCTTCGCTAACTTTGGATAGACAAATTAGTCGACCACGTGCGAAGCTACCGAAATTAAGCACAAATACCTTTTTGCGCCAATTACGACTGTGTGACGTCTGGAGATTGAGACACCCCAGCTGAGTTATAATTGTCTTTCAGCAGCACATGGGACCTTGTTGCGGTTAGACTATGTTCTCCTCTCTGAGTCATCTCTTCCAAGAGTTATTGACTCTTGTATAGAACCCATATGTTTATCGGACCACGCGCTGACTTGGGTTACCCTATCCTCTAATATTGATAGTGGCACTTACAGACCCTGGTGATTCCCTGCCCACTTAGCCAACTCTCTTAAGTTTAGAGAAATGCTTAAAGCCTCTTAGGCCTCGTTCTCTACCTTTAATGTGGAACATAGATATGATCCTTTACTTTACTGGCAAGCTGCAAAATCCGTAATAAGAGAAGAGCTAATCTCATATGTTAACAAGTTTAACAAAAATTATACTAAAAGCTATATTGAGGCACAACTCAGATTAACTAAAACTTACCAGAGATATATCAAATATCCTACTAGACAAAATAAAGACAAATACCGCGAATCACAAGCACATTTCAATAATATTATTACAGCAATAGGAGACCGAAGCACTCGGAACTACTCTTATCAATTCTACAAACATAGAAATAAACCGGGGCATCTCCTATCAAATTTACTAGTGGGTACACGGGGTCCTACCTTTGTCCAAACTGTGCAGAAAGCAGATGGTACTAAATCACATAAGGGTGTGGATATTGCTCTTGTTTTTAGGGAATTCTATAGTAAGTTATATTCACAAGATAACATTAACATTATAGAAAAAAAACAATTCTTGTCAGATTTGCGTATTCCTCATTTAAACCAACACCAGATTGCCACCCTCTAAGCCCCTATTTCTATTCAAGAGGTTGAGAAAGCCATTAAGGGATTAAAATAATTTAAAGCCCCGGGCCCGGTCGCAAGCCAGAATTACCAGGTTCTTACAGGCCTATCTTACTATTGAATACCGACTATAAATTATTTACTATAAGATAATTGCGGAACATGTTAAAATAATTTTACCCTCTATAATTGATAGAGACCAGACTGGCTTTATCTGGGGCAGACACTCTGTATCCGATCTAGCTCAAAGGCCTGTTACCTCAGACCAGGAGGGTCTTATCACTCAACGCTGAGAAGGCTTTTGACCTGGTAACTTGGGATCACCTGTTTGAAAGCTTATCCAGATTTGGGTTCCCCAATGAATTTAGTTTGTTACTTTCCGCATTATACACCTCACCGTCTACACAAATAGCGACTAATGGATATTTGTCCACGTCATTCCTTGTTGAGAGAGGGATTCACCAGGGTTGTCCGTTATCCCCTTTGCTCTTTGCCTATGGGTTAAAGTCTTTGGCAATAGCCTTGAGGAGAATGAGTGAATCCCAAGGGATCAGGGTCAGCAAGCGGGAGGTGAAATTGGCATTATTTGCCGACGACATGCTCCTGTTTGTCTCAAATCCTGCTTCTTTTCTTCCGGCTATAGTGGCAAAGATCACACAGTTCGGGACATTTGCGGGCTACAGAGTCAACTTTGAAAAGTCAGAGATAATGCCCCTCACTGCCGCAAACCAAATACAAGCCCTACCCTTAGCCTAATCACATACAAGGTCTACCCTTAGCCTCGTCGAAATTTAAAATATCCCTATGTCGACTTTGTTATCTGGGTATTCAGGTACCTTCATCATTAACTTCACTGTATCGTCACAATTATACTTCTGTAATCAAGGATATTTCTAGGAAACATGAGAATTGGAAATTATTGCCTCTCTCCTTCATGGGAAGAGCAGCTGTTCTTAAATCTATTATTTTCCCTAAACTATTTTATATGATACAGATGTTACCAATAGCTCTTACCCATGAGGATAAAATATTGTGTGACCATATTTTCTCCAAGTTCCTATGGAATGGCAAAAAAACCAAAGCCAGGCTAGCGAAACTGAAGTTGCCTCGAGATCAGGGAGGTCTGAATATTCCAGACATCACGTCTTTTACTTATGCAATTGCTTTTAGGTACATTGCAGATTGGATGTTGCAAAGAGAGATTTACACGAATCGTAATCTAGAAGAGGCCTTGTTCCACCCCTACTCCCCAGCGGCCTTACTAACTAACCCTCGTCGACTTATTCTCCAATCTATATTATCGAATATATTATTTAGAGATACTTACCTGGAATGGGTTAAAATAAATATGTCATATAAAAGAAACCTAGATAGCTCTTTATACGCCCCTACTTGGGGAAACCCTGTCTTCGCTCATAGCCTTGAGAATGCGACATTCCTTCAGTGGAAACACAAAGGTATCCTTTCTATAAGAGATATATTTGACCCAGGAGGCACAATGAGCATATTTCAAGCTCTGAAAGAGATGAACTCATGGCACTTTTACATTTTGTTAAGACTAACACCTATAGGACTAAGTTTCTCCAAAAAGATTTGTTAACAACCTCCTCGTCTAAGTTATGGGCGGCTTCTGTCAATAGATGGAATACAGATATTCCTCAGGTGACCTCAGCTGAGAACTTGATAAACCACCATGATGGGATTATGAAAACCTTGGGCGCAGCCCAATTACAAGAAGTCCATCTGAAGACTATACATAGAATGTATATGGCCCCTATTCAAAGGAGACATATAGTGCCTTCAGATTCAGGGGAATGCTTGAAATGTAAAATGCCCCAAGCTACTTTTTCCCACAATTTTTGGAACTGTAGGAAAATCGTACATTTTTGGAACAAAGTAGCGCAATTCATAAACCAAACATTTTGACTACAAATTATTCCTAATCCTCTGGCCATGCTAACTGCGCAATTTGATTGTTGGGATCTTGGTCTTCACAAAAAAGAATTAACTTCTGTCTTAACTATTATTGTAACTCTAGCAAAGAAGGCGATCCTTGAACAATGGACATCTCAAGCACCCCCATTCCTAGGTAAAGTGAAGAGTTCTCTGCTGAGGTTAATTTACTTTGACAGAAGAGCAGCCCTACCAGACATTGAAAAAGGAGTAGAGAGGTTCTATAGGAAATGGGGACCATATATTGAACAATTAGACGCACCCACACAAACACATATTCTTAAACTGTTTGAGAACACCACATGGTATTTATACAGACAGTTAGAAGTGTTAAAGCCATATCTTCAGATTTGCATTGTCATATTCATACTATACTCAGACTGTGTACAAGTTAATCTAAGATGTTCTACCCATCTCCTAAGATTCCACCATAACATAAGAATGTAAGCGTGACGAAACCTTTCACTGTTTCCTGCCTCCATTTTCTGGATTTCCTTTGCTCTTCCTCATATTTTGTCTGACTAAATGTTAGTGAATACTTTGTACTGCATTCAAAACCTGTTTAATGGTTGGTTGGTTGGTTGGTTGTTTGATTGATGGTGTCATCTGTACTGCTATTCTCAGTATATCGCCTTGAGTGGGGACCTCTGTATTATACAATTTTTTGTGAATTCATGTACACTGTCATTTCTGTATTCTTGTCTCTGTACTTTGGACAACAAAAATAAAATAAACAGATTTTGAAAAAAAAAAGCGAATCCGATAAAGCGTTGAACACCCCTTGTGGTAGTGGGCTGTGGCCAACGTAGAACTGCTTGGACTTTGGCGGGATCCATACGGATTTCAGAACCGGACAGGATAAAGCCAAGAAATGCAACTTCACTGGTTTCAAAGATACATTTCTCCAGTTTTCCGTAAAGATGATGATGACGAAGACGAGACAGAACCTCTCTAACCTGAGCACGATGTTCTTCCAGGGTTCGAGAGAAAACAAGTATGTCATCCAAGTATACCACGACAGACTGATTCAGGAGGTCTCTGAAAATCTCATTCACAAAGCTTTGGAAAACGTCTTGAGCATTGCTGAGTCCAAAGGGCAATACCAGGTACTCATAGTGCCCGTCCCGGATGTTAAACACAGTCTTCCATTCGTCCCCGTAATGGATCCTAATGAGGTTCCCCCCCCCGAAGATCCAACTTGGTGAATATTTGAGCACCCTGAATTCTGTCGAACATTTCAGAAAGGAGAGGTGGAGGGTACCGATTTTTAACAGAGTTATTATTGAGGCCATGATAGTCTATACATGGGCGGAGACCCCCATCTTTTTTTTAACAAAGAAAAATCTGGAACCAGCAGGAGAAGTGGAAGGGCATATGAACCCATGCTGAAGGTTTTCAGAGATTTAATCCGACATGGCTTTAGTCTCTGGGATTGAGAGATTATAAATCCCACCATGTGGAGGAGTAGATCCAGGAATTAAATCGATCGTGGTGTGGCAGTTTGTCAGCGGCTTTGAAAGAGAAAACGTCCGCGAAGTCTTGATATGGACTAGGAAGCTTGATGTCCTCCGAATTCTTTACTTGCCTTTGGGGAATCACTTTGGACAGACAGCCCTGGAAAAAATGGAACCCCAGCTAAGTATTTGGGATGTAACCCAGTCCACATGTGGGTTGTGAGCTTGGAGCCAGGGTAACCCAAGAATGAGAGAGGAGGTAGCCTCAGCAAGCACAAAAAGTTGGATGGATTCGGAGTGAAGAGCTCCGATATGGAGAGAGAGTGGCAGGGTCCGGTGACATATAGATCCTCCGGTTATACGGCTGCCGTCCACCGCAGTGAGGTATGTGGTAGCAGGATCAGAAGCAGCTGTTTCCCAGGTGCTTGGCGCACTGTAAACGAGTATTCCAGGTTCACCGCAATAAAAACAAAGGTTGTCCTTAATTCTTCACTGTCTCTCCTGAGGCGTAAGGCGGGATCTGACGAGTTGCATGGGTTCCTCAGCTGGCAGAACAGGAGATATGGGACGAAGTGACAGCCAACTTTGAATTAGTCGTTCTCTTCAAGTCAGAGCGGCGCTCCTGTTGTCGAATGTCAATCCAGACACAGGTGGATATCAGGGAATCAAGAGTGGTAGGCGTGACACAAGATAATAACCTACCCTTAATTCGATCAAAAAGTCCCTCCTGGTATATTGACATTAGTGCTTCCTCATTCCAAGAGAGTTCGGAAGACAGGGTGCGAAACTGAATGGTGTAATCCCCAACGGACAGATCCCTCTGACGGAGAATATCCGAAGCAGCGGAAGCTGTGTGACCTGGTTCATCAAAAATGGTCTGAAAGGTTTTCAGAAAGTCATCTAGGGTAGACAAGATCGGGCTAGATTTCTCCAACAGGGGTGAAACCCATGCCAGGGCTTTGCCGGATAGAAGAGAAATGATATAGGCGATTTTCGCCCGCTCTGAAAAAAAGTTATCCGGTTGAAGCTCAAAGAGGAGTTTACACTGATGCAGAAAACCACGGCATTGAGCAGGGTCTCCAATAATTTGGGCGGAGTTAACAGAGGAATTCTAGTCCCACTAGGTACCAAAGCGGACGCTGAAACCGATGATTGACTTTGAGCCATCATGACTTGTTGGAAAGCTCCCATTTGGTTAGTCATCTGTTGTAGACAGAATACCACTTCCTCTCTGAGATATTATATTCGGGTGGGGTCCCCTGAGGATTCTGACCGGACTGGTCCATTTGGCCAGAACTAACTATCACAGCTTTTGAAAAGTCAGGATTGGTCACGGGTTGGAGAGAGGGTGGAGCACTAAAGATGAAGCTGGGAGGCCTCAAGTAATGTCTGTGCATAAGGGCCCGCACGGGTCAGGATAGTACCCTAGGGCTGGTTCAGCTGGACTGGAGTGGATCAGCTGGACTGGAGTGGATCAGCTGGACTGGAATGGATCAGCTAGACTGCAGTGGATTAGCTGGACTGGAGTGGATCAGCTGGATTGGAATGGATCAGCTGCACTGGAGTGGATCAGCTGGACTGGAGTGGATCAGCTGGACTGGAGTTGATCAGTAGGCTCGAGAGATACTAATAGAACCAGGCACCTTCAGTGACAAAGTAGTTCTGGCACTGAGGGATCAGTGTCTGGGGTTTAAATAGCCCGCTCCTGCTCTGGATTGGTCAGCCTGTACATGTGATCCCCTGGCCTGTGTTTTGATTGGAAGAAGAAGATCATGTGGTGCGTCACATGATGGCGGCGACCAGCACCCACGAGGACGTCGGAGCCCGGCGGGAGGAACAGCCGCCGGATAAGCCCGCAGCTACTTAGGAGAATGGCGGCAGGGACCAGGAGAGCAGCCGTCAGGTGACCCCTTATCTGGTAAGTGCAGCGGCGTCTGCCGCCAGATGTGACACCCCCTTTAGCAAGAATACCTCTGTAGATGCCACTGTTAGTAAGAATAGCTATGTAGTTGCCTCCGTTCGTAAGAATAGCTATGTAAATGCCTCCGTTAGTAAGAATAGCTATGTAGTTGCCTCCGTTAGTAAGAATAGCTATGTAGTTGCCTCCGTTAGTAAGAATAGCTATGTAGATGCCTCCGTTAGTAAGAATAGCTATGTAGTTGCCTCCGTTAGTAAAAATAGCTATGTAGTTGGCTCCTTACATATTATAATGAATCCAAATTACTTTAAAATAAATTAAATACTCACCGTTCAGATGTCCACAGTGTTGCCAGGTGCAGATCTGGTGTCTGTCTCCTCCTCTTCTCGCTGGTGCAGACGATCAGCTCCTTCTTCTTGTGGTTCCCTCCAGCGAATGATTCATGCCATTGTTGGGCCCCTTTTATAGTTTCTGGCGCCGACTAGTGCCAGCGAGGAGAAGAGAAAATTATTTTTTTTAAAAGGACATGATCGGCGGCAATTTTTTTGGGAATAGAGCTGTGATTTTAAACAGAAAAACACAGCGATTTCTCCATGGAAATTGCACAATTTTTTTTAAAGCGCGGCAAAATCACAGCGATGGCTAGCAGTGCATAGTCGCTTTAAAAAAAACGACTTTTGTAAATGAGGCCCTACACTACATTGCATTTACTAAAGATATCTGTAGATACTCTCCATAGAGAGAAGGAAGCAGCAGAGAACACACTGGTTAAATTTCCCTATCTTTCCCTCTTATACTATATTTGTGGCTACTTATAGCCGTCACTATCTTACAAGAAAGCTGTTTATATCTACATCTAAAGCCCATTATTTATCATGTTCTCTCGTATTAACAAAATATTTACACATTTTCATACTTCCATCTTTCATGGTTAGCACCTGCTTCGTATGAACATAGTATAATTGCCTCAGTTATACAGCTGTATCAGTAAAACCATCAAAGTTATTATTAATTACTACACACTTTATAGATCACAATAAGTGGCTGAAAAAATGAAAAGAAATTTATGCTAATGCATCTTAGCTCAATTAGCTTTTTATCATCAGCAGTGTAATTGGAACCTATTGAATTGGTGGCAGCAATCCTCTTTCTTTGCTGACTGAGCTGTTTTTTTCAAGATCAAAGAAACATCCATTAAAGAGAATTACAGCTCCCAAGATTCACAGCACATACACAATATCACTTTTTTCCTCCATTTTTTTAAGTATATATTTTAAATGAGTAGTTGCCTACTACCGTTTACCAATACTACTCTGAATTGAATATTATTGTGGAATACTTTGGTTTTGGATTCTGTGTGATTTTGTCCATTAGACAGAAAGTAGTATATATGATTTACATAATTATTTTCCAAGTATATAAAATAAAATAATTTGTATGGTTGGGGTTGAGTCATAAAATTCTAAAAATGTTAAAAAAAAAAGATAAATCTTAATGTGAAATGATTATATATATATATATATATATATATATATATATATACACACACATATCAAAAAAAAAAA
>WWET01001557.1:232759-243205 GCA_011038615.1 Limnodynastes dumerilii | reverse complement strand
TATGGCCCTCAAATGATTTTATAAATATCCAAATGGCCCTTGGCAGAAAAAAGGTTCCCCGTCCGTAGAGAGAAAGAGAGGGAAACGAGATGAAGAGAAAGAATAAAAAAGAAAGAGAGGAGAGGGGAGCTGACATGGAGGAAGTAGAGTGAGAGAGACAGAGAAGTAAGTGAAGAAAGAAAGAATAAAAGAAAGAGAGAGGAAAGGGGAGGAGAGATGGAGGAAAGAGAGAGAGAGAGAGAGAGAGAATAAAACAAATAGAAAACATGCTATGAAAAATGAATACATAACATAAAACAAAAACCGCATTTGGATATTCCTAGCAAATATTTTTGTTTTCATTTTTGTTGTAATATAATTAAAATATAATTTTAAAAATAAAGAGAGAGAGAGAGAGAGAGAGAATAAAACAAATAGAAAACATGCTATGAAAAATGAATTTATTACATAAAACAAAAACCGCATTTGGATATTCCTAGCAAATATTTTTGTTTTCATTTTTGTTGTAATATAATTAAAATATAACTATATTTTAAAAATCATCCTAAGAAAAAGGGTTAACTGAAATATTTTATACAGGAAATGTATTTTATTTGCTTTTGCAAGTTATGTCAGTTATGAAGAGCTATGCGCTATTAAGTTTTATGATTTATGGAGTCATTTTGCTAATTACATTTTTAATTTTGTGATGTTTATCATTTCTGTCATTATTGCATTTAGGCAGTTTTATACATTGTGTGTTTGTTATAAATTTTATGTTAATAAGATACGCATTTATTTTAGGTTGGGTAACATTATTTGATTATGAGAAAGTAAGTTATTTTTAATTCCACAAGTTACTGTTTGCTGTAACAACTGTAAGTCTATTTTCATGACAAGCTGATTCTCCTATGCCTCCTTTTTTTTACATTAAACACACACAGTACAGACAGATTTTGAATTGGAAGACTACAATGATATCCAAAAAAACAGTGCAAGCAATTTACAAAATTTTAGAGGTGCATTTGCATGTTTTTTTAACCAGAAGTAATACAAGATTAATTAAATGATACATTAAATTATCAAGCCTCCCTTTTGTTTAATGAGTTTGATGTAAGAGGTTGAACTTGCAATTATTATTCTCACTGACAGAATCTCTCACAGAATCATCTCACTCACTGACTGACTGAATTCTGAACCTCAGTGTAGTGCTTAATATAGGGAGCTAAAGGGCGGGAACTTACCACACATGCTCAGTTACTCAGCTTAGTGCTGATGTCATAGCTTTAATTAACATCAATGGAGACAGCACACAGAGCTACTATTTCCAACAAGTAAGCATTTTATACTCCACATGAGTGTATCCAGACTCCTTGGTGACACTTCCCCCAAAGACATTCCTAACCATAAATAATTAAATAACGACAATGACACAATGTTTTTGGCCTAATTACATTTTTTATTAATAATAATAAATTGTTTCTTTATTGAATTTAACTACCTATGTTTGATGGGGCCAAATAAGCAGAAGAAATTGTAAAGAAGAATATGTAAAACTTGCAACATAACATCTTGGCGCTTTCTCCTTCCGCCTCGGCATAACCCATATCCATGGGAATAAGATCGCCTGACTAGGACGAATTTTCGCTCAGGCCGATCCTTATATACGACCAAGCAATTAACTTAACTTCAACAAACTCGCCTCGGCTCGTCCATCACCTGTGCCAAGAAAATAAATATTAATATAATCCAATTCAAAACAATGAAACTGCTTATCGCCACAACCGGGAACATAAAGCCCGGATCCGCCACCATCAACACTAAACTCCCCTTTCAGAAAATCTAAAATTCTACCAATAAACATCGCCTGGCCAGCAACTGAGATATAAACGCCATCCTGTCTATACATTTCTGTTTTATCATAGCGCATGTCAGGGTGTGAGATGACCTTACCACCCCGCTGCTCCAGAAAAACTTTCACCGCTCTGTTGAATTTGCGACGTTCCCCGTCCATAGCCAATCCATTAGCGGAAAACCTCCAGCTCCTGCGAGGAATCACATCCGACCATACTCATATAACGGACGGCCACCAGTCCAGAGCCTGCTGCAAATCTTTCTTAACTGCGTTTAAAAGGGTAAGCCCTGAAACGCGTCCGATATCGTTCCCACCCAGGTGGATGACAACAACGTGCGGACAACCATATAAAACCATCTGGCGGGCAACTGAATCTAAAAATCCTTCCCACAACATGCCCCGCCAGCCAAACCAATAAACTTTAAAACCTTCCTCCTGGCCAAGCGTCGAAGCTAACGGGTTCAAACTGGCCCAATAGACAAATGAATGGCCTAAAATCCAAACCAATCTAACACTCCTTTCCCGAGCTGTAAAAGAAAAACGGTGAAAGGCATTAATATTTGTAATAAAGATAACCATGGTAACCAAGAAAACCCCATGCCCGCATAGAGCAATGAACATTATAACCACTATGTTAAGAAAGAACCAGGGGAACCGCAAATTGGGTAAAGGTGAAAAACTCACAAAGCTAAAGGAGTCTTTTCTAATCAGGGGAACCACTTAATGCTCCTAACTGAAGTGAGAAAAAATCCCTTTACGCCCCCACACCCAGGTGCGACAAGCAACCTCTGGCTAGCCCAGAGGTCTATCCATCTCGCGGTCGGGAAGGAAACATAAGGTACATGCTGAACTAAGCTATCATTAATGAAATACAGTCAGGGGGGGGACAGGGTCTGATATATTTTTTGAACGCATTTGCCGACCATCTTTCTAATCACCGAATCGCCCCCAGCAGCCGCTGATGAAGCCGCGCCAATTCGAAACGAATGCGTACCATAAAACTCCTCGGGAAACCCTAAGATGGGCAAACATTTGGTAAAAACCGCAACAAATTGAAATCTGGATAAAGGTGAACCATAACAATGGGAAAGCCAGGCCAGGGATGCAGAAGGGCGCATTGCGGCAAACACTGAACCCCAGTGCACAGGGCATACCTCCCTTTGCCCCTGTCTTTCCAATATAACCCAGTGGCCCCTGCCTTCCTGGTCTGTCTTTCCCCTGTGAATCCTGCAATGAATGGCGTCCTGTAAAATCAAAAAATTATTTGCCATGAGCCCTGAATTTGTTGAATATTTTGACACCGCTACCAATTCCCCTATCCTAAATGCACCGGCGAATGCAAATGTAAATGCGACTTTGAATAGTTGGAACTCATACTCGCTAGCCGCTATTTGGACCAAAGCCTCTAAAAGGGATTTCAGAATTGAAATGGTGATTGGGCGCCTCGTATCTGCCGACACGGGTCTGACCCTGGACCAACCCCTCAAAACCTCTCCAATTATGAATTGTTTAGTAATATCAGCAATTCCTGTTAGTTGACTAAAAAAGGAAATTGCTGCCAGGGACGAGGACATAGCCGCCCGCGACTTCCCTTGACAGTACTCACCCCATATAAAATCCTGTAAGAGTATAGCCGGAGGCTTTCCCGTACCACCTCTCTCATTCTGAAACGTCGATCACGCATCCCAAGATAACTTATAACGACGATAGGTAGACGGCACCAGCGAACAGAGTGCCAACTCTTCTAAACCCGACCAACCACCTGCCAAATGGAAACAGGGCAAGGAGTCGGCGTTAGACTAGCTTCGGGGGCCGAGGCGTGAAATCTCGCCATTTCAAATCTGGAAAGTGCGTCTGCAATACCATTACAAACACTGAAATTGATATTAAATTGATATTAAACTGAAGGCCCCTAAGCACTAAATGCCGTAAAAGATGTATGACCGGTAATGAAGACGCACTTTTGCTGATTTACTACCTGCACAACCCCCATGTTATCGCACATAAAGACGATGTCCCTGTCCTGCAATCTTGAGGCCCACAGCTCCATTGCCACTACAATAGGGAACAATTCGAGAAGGATCAGATTACGTGTAAACCCGTTGAGATGCCAAGCACAAGGCCAGGATCCGGCGCACCACTCTCCTTGAAAGTATGACCCAAACCATTTGCTTCCAGCCGCATCCGTAAAAAGTTGCAATTCGGCGTTAGACAACGGTGGCGATGGCCAAAGCCTAACTCCATTGAAGGTCCCTAGAAATGAATCCCAAACGCCAAGATCTGCTTTAAGATCATTGGACAATCGGATCCATTCCATTGGAAGCCTCAAACCAGCGGAAGCACACTCCAGGCGCCTACAGAAAATCCTTCCAATCGGAATCACCCTGCAGGCGAACCTTAGTGAACCTGTAAGGGACTGTAATTTGCACAATGTGATCCTTCTGGAACGCATGGCATGCACAATTTTTTTCTTGAAGCTGCAAAATTTTTTCCCTAGGGAGCCTACATAAACCCTCCACTGTATCGACCTCGATGCCATGGTATTTAAGTGTAGTAACAGGGCCTTCAGTCTTATCCCTGGCAATCGGGACCCCTAGGGAATGAAATAAGGCGGTAATGGAAAATAATGTCATTGCACGTGGACGCCTCTGCATGACCAACAATTAAGAAATCATCAAGATAATGTGCAATGCCGGAGTGGCCCGACCCTGCGACAATGCACCATCGAAGGAAATTACTGAACGCTTCAAAATAAGCGCAAGAAATAGAACAGCCCATGGGCAGGCATCTGTCAATATAAAATAAACTGTCAATTTTAAAGCCCATGAACTTAAAACTAGATGGATGCTGGGGCAAAAGCTGAAATGCCGATTCAATATCAATTTTAGCTAAAAGAGCAACTCGGCCATAGGAGTGCACCATGACTAGTGTGTCCTCAAATGACTGATAAACTACTCGGACCGCTGAATCTGGAATACAGTCATTAACGGATCGTCCAGGTGGGAATGACATATGTTGTATTAGCCGATATTTCCCATGAGATTTTTTGGGGACAATACCAACTGGTGATATAACTAGCTCAGAAATAGGGGGCTCACTAAAGGTGCCCACCATACGTCCCAACCTAATCTCCTTGGAAATTTTACCTTGTAGGACTTCTGGGAATTGATAAGCAGATTTTAAATTACGGGGAGCCCCGGTGTAAATCAAACACACAATGGGTAAACTAAAACCCTCCTGAAATCCCCGTAATAGAAAATCCGCCATGTCTCGGCGAGGGTAACGAGATAACCAAAATTGAAGCTTGTCCAAATTAATGGGTGACGGGGCCTTGCCTATTTGTGTTTGTGGTTCCTGCACGCAAAGCAGTAGCCACTGGTGCTGGCTTGCTGCAGTCCTTCGCTGGGTTTCGCCCTCCGCAGAGCAAACATGCATGGGCAAATGGACAACGGCGACCTCGAGAGCACATTATTAAAGCCATAGCACTTGGCCTTGTTAGGGGTTGGGGCGCCACTACGCCCCCTTGCCTGAAACCTTATAGCTGCAGGTGTATCAGCTGCCGGGTCCCCGACCTGTTGAGTCACCTCCAGCCAGAGCTCGACGTCTTTGGCGCCGAAACACATTGAAACGTTGCCATCGCGCTTACGACAAAATTGTTCATCGTAAATCCTTTTCCCAAGCATTTCCTTTAGTGCACACCATTAGATCATGGACCAAGTGTTGATGTCGTAAAATGTCCCTGAAGGTCGCGTCTCCAAATAAACATCAATAAAAGTACACCATGCCTAGAACCACTGACTATGTGTTCTGAAATTATCTTCGCCAGCGCCACCTCTCTTGCATGCTGCATGTAACTCCTTTTTTCCTTCACCCGTTACTGCAAAAATATCCACATATCTACCGGCTTTAATTTTTTCTCTCGCCTGCGGCCTAACCCCCTGTGACAATGCCATATTTTCACAAGGCACCATCCCAACCGACGGTGCCATATTAGCCGCTGCCGAAGTAGTTGAACATTTGTTCGCCCTTCTTCTAAGGTGCCTATCAATGGCGCGCCCCAAACGCCTAGGATGACCCTTAGAAGAGACGGAGCACCACTCTGTAGACGAGGACAATTCATAAACAGTATCAGTGAGCACCTCACGTGCTGACTCACCAGTCGCAGCCGCGAGGGTAACCTGCCCCCCAGGAGGAGCATCCACGGCCGATGTACCCGGCTCCACATGGGCCTAACCATGATGGGCCGCCTCAGTCATCTCTGATGTTGAAGCCTGCACTCCATCTGCAGAAGCTCTCCGACTGCTACATGAACACGAACGAGACTGAGACCTGTGATCTGAAACGGGATTCATATTAGACAACATCTTCAGAAAAAGACACATTTCTGGCTACAGGGTCATGTGATGTGGCTGACGCGGCAGACCTGGAAGCAGAGCGAGACCTGGACCTACTTTGAGAGGACCTGCGCACATTGTAGTGTCCTGGGGGCCAAGGCCAAGGGCCAAAGGCAGTAGGGGGTCATTGATGGTCCTTGCCAATATGGCCACCCTAAAGGACCTGTCTACTGTGGTACCTGTGGTGAGGGCGTAGTGAGGGGGCCCCCAACCCCCATTTGATTAAAATAATAATTACCGGGCCCACCAAAAGAGGGATTAGCATTTAATGTACCACATTGCTGGGCATATGGGCCCAATGAAGAAAACCCAGGAGGTACTAGGGTTTGAGGGCGAATTACTTGAGTGGATGTGCCTTCTCCTGCAGCCCATCTATTGGAATTAAATGGGGAAGGTGTATCAAAAAACTGTCCCCCCAGTCCCTGAATTCTGACTACACAACATTGGAGGGACACCCACCTGTGTCATGGGTGAGTTCTGCCTGCCACTCATTAAAACCTGCCCCCTGACATTCATATTTGCATTATGTAACATTGCAGGTGACACACATGCCCTGTCACCAGCCCTTTGTCCCGCTTCCGACTCCTCCGGCACTTGCCTGCCATCCGCCGCATCGCCAGCCAAGCCAGGACTACTTATACCAGGCACCAAAGTATCCGTAGTTGAAAATGGCGACACACCGGAAGAGGCAGCTGCGTCACCGGAAGCGCGCTACTGATCACCATCTACGTCTGACACTGATGACGTCAAGGTGTCACCACGTACGCTGCCGTTTCCCGCCAAATGGTCCCGTGAAGGGGGGGGGAGCATACCAGAACGTGCCCGCGCCTGCCAGCCCGCGCGACCCACTCCCGCCCGATCGATTGACGATGCCCGTGAACCGGACATCCCGCTGGAGCCTGCATGTCCGGTATGAGCTCAAGTGAGCTATCTCGCAGCCGCACTGGGCGACCAACTTTGCGCTGGGGACGAGGCATGACTAGGCACCACCGTTAATAAAACAACCACAACTCAGCTGAATAAATTTATGAGACTTATTCTTCTCCAAAGGGTCCATCCATCCAAAAATTCTTCAGGAAGGTAACTGATTTCCTGCCGCCAAAAGCTTATAACAGGACCAACTCTCCAAGCCCCACCCCTTTCTTTCCAGATGCCCAATCAAGGGTAAATCAAACAAGTGGCACCACTGAGTCCCGGCCCACTCAGTGTGTTTAACAGCTCTCTGGGTTAATTAACCCCTCGTTTACCATACTTGAGGTGCACTAGTCACCTGTACCTGCTGTATCGGTTTTTTTTGCAGAATGGATGAGTATTCCGCCACTACCTCAGGACCGCAGGGAAAGGTGAGTAACCTCTCCAGGGTGTGGGGAAGGGAGGGTTAGGGTCAGGCTGCAGGGGAGGGTGGGTTAGGGTCAGGCTCCTGGGAATGGGGGGTTAGGGTCAGGCTGCAGGGAAGGGAAGGTTAGGGTTATGGTAATGAGAGGGGAGGGTTAGGGTTAGAATTAGGGGAATGGTTGGGGTACTTTATTCCCTTACCTTTTGGAGCATCGAAAGTTCAGTGCTCCATGGATCAATTGCTAAGCATATGCAATTGAAATCCCAGCCAGTTCGAAACTGGATGAGAGGAAACGGCCCTATCGAAATAGGGCTGTTCTAAGCGGGGCCCACACCCCTGCTGTATAGCCTCTTCTAAAATAAAAATTATATATTTAAGCCTACAAATGACTTTTATGTAGATGGTGCACCCATGAAGGATACACCAGGCTGGAAATACATCACTAAGCTATCAGCAGCTAGCAAGTTCTTTATAGACAGTACTCAGTCCTCAGAGCCTTTGAACATTATTTATAAAGAACTTGCCAGCTGCTTGACAGGGGCACGGTGCTAAGTTTTTGCATGTGCTGCAGAATTGCTGGGCAAGAGTTGCCCTTTCCCATCATCCCGTTTTCAGGTGCCATGAGGCTACTTCCACCCTTGTATGTAAATGTACTTATATTAGCTATAGCTAAAAAACACATAACATTTTGAAATAAAAAACAAGTGTATGAAGCAATTAAGTTTAAGCAATTCACTTATCAAAACAGAAGATATCGCTGACAGTTGAGGTAACATAATTATTACTCCATAGTTACCTACATTTAATGACTGAGGGCTGGATCCAGAATTAATAGCAGATTCCATACTTTAGCCTCTGTAACAGAGGCTAACCTATGGAGTTTATTATCCTAGCTTCCTCATGTAGGAGAATTGTGCATTCCAGTGCAGAAGGGATTTACGAGTCCTGCACCCTAACTTAAGTGTTCCAAATGCAGGACTGTGCGTGCGGAACACTGTATCATACAAGACTTGGCCAAGCCCTTACTGTACGGTTACTATAGCTATCCCCTCCCACCATGCATGGTCTGTGGGTCAACCTCGCGTGTAGAGACTGAATTGGGACGGCAGTGTTCCGTTGCATAATTCATTGGACTGCACATGCTCAGTACAAACTGAGAGGCAACTTACTTGTAGCTGATGTAAGTTACTTATCTTTATTACATCTGGATCCAGACCTGTTTGTTTTTTCTTGGAAAAGTGTTTTGTTTTGAAGATTTGGAAAAATATAACTAATTCATAAAATACTAAGTATTGATATAGTCCAAAAAACTGATTTAGGAGATTTGAAGCATGATTAAATCCTGTACAACTTCATTTTCCAATTCATTTATGTTCTAACTTAAAAGTCTTGACTGCAACCAATTAATTTATGTATGCTTCCAATTGAGTCCTCCTGTTATTTTAATTCATTGTTGAATAATAATTGTTATCACTA
The DNA here is from genome assembly GCA_011038615.1 of Limnodynastes dumerilii. Taxonomy (NCBI): domain Eukaryota; kingdom Metazoa; phylum Chordata; class Amphibia; order Anura; family Limnodynastidae; genus Limnodynastes; species Limnodynastes dumerilii. The sequence continues at coordinate 234,165 of WWET01001557.1, read as the reverse complement.
CTCGTTCCATGCAGCAGATGCATAGATAATTAGTTTGCTGTGCTTCTTTCAATATTAAGCTTTTTGGATCAGTGTCAAAAATAATGCTGAATAGAATAAATGCTTTTATTACATTTCCAAATAACACTTCAGAGGTCACCGCACCCCAATTTGTGGTCCGTAGTCCAACATTGTCCTGAAAGAAATAATTGCCTGGAAACATTGATGAGCAGGTTTACTAGAGAATGAATCATTCATATGCACTCAACATCTGAGTTCATTAACTGCAATTGTAAAATAAGAAGTAAAGACCTTAAGAAAATATTCACTTTTATTCAGATTCTGCAAATGTCTCTACAGCAACTGCAAATAAGACAGTTTTGTCCATTGCATATCACTACTGCAGTTTCTTGGTCTTGGCAGATGTACCCGAAGTGAATGGATTAATGTATACATTGATACATTGAACTTAGTTATAAGCTTTCTAATTGTACTGTATGAAGTTATATTGTTATTTATGTATCTCTTTATCTCCGGATGATGTTTAGAGAAGCGGAGGGGCCGGATTGTGTCACTCACCTTGGGGTGTGCTCATTGGTCCAGTGGGAGTGGGAGGAGCTGGGCTTATGTGTTTAGTAAAACCAGTCTGGATCCTTAGCATCCCTCTTTTCTCCTGCGTGTCACAGGGAGGTCATACCCATCACGCATGGGACGTTTACACCTTACAGTTTGATAATTTTCACAACAGCTTAACAAACATTAAAAAACATAAAGTAATGGTCAAAAACATCAGACTGCTATATCTTCATAGATGATTACACTTCCAGGTCAAATGTCAATAATAACAACAAATAAAAAGTTTCCCACATGCCCTAAGAGCACAAATATCAAATACGTATATAAGAGATGAGAAACTGGCACCCTTAAACACAAAATGGATCCACAGCTACCTCAATGTTTCTTTCACATCCTGAAGAACCGGAATGAAGGAAGCCATCCAGATGTGATGCGCTTGACTGATCTGCAGAGGAATACATGAAAAGAAGAAGAAAAAGAGGAGTCCTAAACACCACACACCTCTCACATCTCCCCCATTAGAGAATGTTATCATATGATCAAACTGAAATAAATCTTTATTGAAACTCATATTAAAAGCAAAAATATTAAAACCAGTAACTTGGTTGTCTGAGGCCTGGGTCAGTGATGACCATTTCATCACCCATGGTCCATGGCATAATTCTCTCTGTTCTCAACTGCAGCTCACAAGCAGTTGTTGAGGTGGACTATTGCATTTGTTTCCTCTGCAGATTACCAATAGATATAAATATACCACACTTGTAAATGGGAAGATCAGAGATATAGCATTGAGCTAAACCTGCGTCAGTGTTTGTGGCTCAGTCCCTAAACTCCATACATGTTCATCCTGC
>WWET01001557.1:209460-222698 GCA_011038615.1 Limnodynastes dumerilii | reverse complement strand
GAGAGAGAGAGAGTTTTATCTATTATCATTTTAGCATTTAATCAAAAATTACTTCTGAAAAAGAAAAAAATAACACTGTTTTGAAAATAAGAGTGGAAAGTTACTCCTAGGCAAAACCATTCTGTTTTCAGGGGGAGCCAAAATAAATTGGTTCTATGCATGCAAGTAGAATACTTTGCTTTTTCTTACTGCACACAGATAGTGACCAGCTTACTTTTACACTGTTATTTAGACTTGAGTTGGGAAACATCATCTTTCAACTGTCACTAAGAACTGTATTTTTCTACTTAGTTACCTAAAAGTAAGAAAATGCACCAATAATACAGGGTAGTGTCTTCTATAAAGGGATCAGAAAACATTTTAATATGCTTGCAATTACTTAAACATAAGTTAAGGTTATCAGCAGATACGGTATATCTCATACCATTGTCAGGTAAAAAAAGTTAACTTATCAATCATAATAAATAACATATACGGGGAATGTATCCAACTGTTAGTTTTCTGTTAGCATTTTACTCCTAGGATTTCATTTGAATATTTTTCAGCACACACTACTGCATTCTTTTATCTGAACTAAACAGATTCTTTACTGAAATGATAGTTTATCAAGACTATGATGTATTGATACATGATTGTTTAAGAGAAATATTTAATAGGTAAATCAGACAACATGTGCTTGCCAACAAGAAACACATTCACATGATCCCAGGAGGATAAACTAGAGAAGGACATACAAGGAATACTATTATTTCTTCCTACTTAAACTACATTTGAATAATGGCCTTTACATGACAAACAACAGTTAAATTAAATTGTACACTGTCAATGAATAATCAAGAATATACTGCATAATATCAGTAATAACTGGGGAATGTTAAGTCATCTACAAAGCATCATTTTTATGTTATTTTCCAACACATTACCAGTCATTGGAGATCTACACACTGCTCAGCTATAACTTTGTTAAGTAATAAACACCAAGACCATACTTTAGTGGATAATGCAGGGTTGGCAAGTTCATTGGTTTCAGGTACATTTAGTAAGCCTGTTCCAAATCCAGCCAGGTACTTGTAAGGAAGTAGAGTGGCTGAAAAGACAAAAATTCCATGGAACATATATAATGTATTATGACAGATGTAGGAAACTCATAACTGACAATGGAATAACCATTTTCACGTTTCTTAATACGTTCTAGAGAATTAAGGAGGAAAAAGAAAGATTTATTCACACAGTTTATTTTTTATTCTTGTAATGTGTACTGTAAATGCAGTTTAGGAGAGGATTCAGGACGTTTTAGGATTTCATGTTAAAAGAATAAAAAATAAATTCTTTTTTAGTACGTTCACAGAGGAGCACACATGCTGACCCTGTCTGACCAGTCCAACATGGTCTCCCAGCTAAGAAAAGAAATCAAATAGGACAATTCATGCTTACCCCGTTTTAAAGGCATACTCAGGTAAATAATTATTTAATGAAATATTATTGCATGAATGCAGGACTTATAGATAAAAACAAGGCAAAAAATACAAACATTTGTTCTCCTCTCTATTATGTGTGTGTATTTATAAACCATTACACTAGGTTACTTAAAGCTATTTTAAAAGGTTCATTATTTAATTGCTTTAGAAATTTAGCAAGCTTCAGACTGTAGATATGGTCAATGACAAGCTTATGTTAAAATATGTTGTCATATTGTACCACTAGGACCAGGTTACAGAGGACATTTCCGTGGAGTGCACCATTAATAGTTGGTCTACTGTTACTCATGTCCACTGCTGGAATACAGTTTCTACTTTAACCTAGACGAACACTGGTGGCACCTCCTCCCATATGCACCAAATTTATTGGGGTTCTATCAATGGGCTGGATCCAGACTTAAGTAAGTGCTTGAAATTAGTTACTCCTGGGCTAAACTATGTTGATTGCAAGGGGAGGCAAGTTAATTGTATTCTTTACATGCCGGATATATCTTTGACTTGCTTACTGCACACAGATAGTGACCAGCTTTACTATCACACTGTTATTTAGACTTAGGATAGGAAACATCACCTCTCACCTCTAATACTGTTTGTAACAGATGAAATATGACTCCCCTGCAATCAACATGGTTTAGCCCAGGAGTAACTAATTTTTAAGCACTTACTTAAGTCTGGATCCAGCTCAATGTGTCTGTAATTAAATATAATTAAAGGGTCTATGCAACTCCAATTTCCCGACATTTCCAGAGAAGCAGATCATGAGCATTCAACTGCAGAGCTTTCTGTACTGTAGTTTTTTTTTCAAAATAGAGGCAATGCACAAAAGCCACACAAATTACAAAAGGATATAAACGGGGATTACAATTGTGGTATTTGTCCTAGCTCATATTCTCCCATAGAAAATGTGAAAGATTTATTTTGGATCAACCATTTTCAAGCATGTTGGCACAGCACACACAGACCAGCATAAGTTAAGTCTATTTATCACACTACATCACAGAAACATAAAGGATGGGAGATAAATATAGTGAAATGATTGGAGTGGTATAATTAGTGTGTAAGAAACAGGAAAAAAGTCGTTTTTTTTGTTATCACATCTTCAACCAGGAGATAATAAATATGAAACAATAACAACTTTGTATTATTAAGAGAAGATTATTTTTACTGAAAAGTATTATACAACATTATGGTCCGGATTCACAGTTACGTAGTTTTCATTATACGTACGTTGCCTTAAGAATTGAGCTACTATGCATACGTATTAGCTTATTTATGCTATCTACGAACCATTTCTGTATGTGGATAGCGTAAATAAGCTAACACGCATGCGTAGTAGCTCAATTCTTAAAACAACGTACGTAAGACGAAAACTAGGTAACTGTGATTCCGGATCTATATTACAAATATGAAGTCAGTGGAATGTATTTGGCAACGAATAAAATTGTTCTTCCGCCAACTTTTATCAGAAACATATTGAACAACAGTCAATCCATTCTCATTTTCATGGTTAGTAACTATTGTATTGCAGAGGATGGAGTAGCTTTGGTGCCTGGAGGTGGAAATGAAGGGGGATGGCGGGAATCTCTAAAGGCAGCCAATGATCAGTGCACTGTAACAGCATATATACAGAACACAATAAGAAAGTACTCTAATGTTTACCAACAGCGTTTGACTTATCCCCAGAGCGCTGTGTACTTGCTTTGCTCCATATACTCTACGGGCCTCAATCAGAGGCAAACTTAAATAAGAAATGCATTTGTAAAAATGGGGCAGGCTGTGTGCGATCCAAAAGCATACACACCAGTGCCTTCGAATGCTAACAATTACAACATGTAGTATACAGGCACTCAGCCGCTGAGCGAATTTCAGCTACGTGTCCAAAAATCTACCACAGCACGCCTTCAAAGCGCAGCATCTTAAGTTGCACCCAGAGCTGAATCGGTGCTCTTCCTTTCTGAGTATGCGCAGTAGAAAATTTTGCATAGAATCAACAGGTCAGCTGCTGTATGCTCATCTCTGGACACTGATATCGTAATAATGCAATGCATTTAATTTGATGACCAGAAGAGAGCAGCAGGCTGAGAGAAAATTATAGTACGAGGAACAGAAAGAGAGGAAAAAATAGTTAACTGAAGCAGACTAGCGGAGAGGCAAATAAAAACAGGAATGTTGGCAACTAGGTGCTAGTAGCAATTTGTCATTTATCTGAAGTATGATCTTTGATATATAGCCAATAGTCACCTGCCTTTTTCTACATTTCATAGGGTGAGAGTGGGGCACAGGGGTTGGGTTGGTGTCATGTCCAGGACTTTACCAGGAGCATATATAGATATGCTGTCAATAATCTGTGTTCTGTAAAGTTTTCAATGTTGAAGCTGATTGACACCTGAGGCTGGTGAAAGAATAGAGTGAAAAATATGGAATAATATGTGTGCATAGCATGATCACTGTCCTGTGCATAGCATGATCACTGTCCTGTGCATAGCATGATCACTGTCCTGTGCATAGCATGATCACTGTCCTATGCATAGCATGATCACTGTCCTGTACATAGCATGATCACTGTCCTGTACATAGCATGATCACTGTCCTGCGCATAGCATAATCACTGCCCTGTGCATAGCATGACCACTGTCCTGTGCATAGCATGACCACTGTCCTGTGCATAGCATGATCACTGTCCTGTGCATAGCATGATCACTGTCCTGTGCATAGCATAATCACTGCCCTGTGCATAGCATGATCACTGTCCTGTGCATAGCATGATCACTCTCCTATGCATAGCATGATCACTGTCCTGTGCATAGCATGATCACTGTCCTGTGCATAGCATGATCACTCTCCTATGCATAGCATGATCCCTGATATTAGTTGTAGTAGTTTCTTCCTTCCTCTGCTAATGGTTTCTGTGCCTCATACTAAACATTCACAAATATTTTGTTCCTCTATGTCTCCTATTGTGAGAGAAATAAATTTGAAGGTACATTATAAAGAAATAGCTACAGATGCACAAAAGTACCCACTTTTCATATCTTTTCACTCCCATGATTACATCTTACTAGGTCCAGATTTAGGACTCATGCACCAAAGCACAACACTGAAGTTTCCCACATCATGTGCTGCCCTTGCCTAAGCTAGATCACAAGATCTTAGCGCCCATTGGGGCTTTGTTAGAGGACCTTTGTGGTGTGTACCAGGGCCACCGTGTACCAGGGCCAAACTAAGGTTTGCTACCCAGTAAAAGTGTCCTACCATACTGCCAACAGCCAGACAACCCCACTGGCTGGTTGTGAAACTAAATATATGAATAATGAAAAATCAGCCTCTTCACCATTATGTATACTGTTAGGAAAATGTAAAAACAAAAAGGTAGAGACAGGATAGACATTGATTTTACATTTTTGGTGCATATCTACAGTGTGGTGCTTTCCTGCAGAATAGTGAAGTAGTCATAAATCTTGATGTACACAGGACAGATTATTAAGGGAATGTCTTGCGCTTCAGTTTTTAACTTTCCTTTAATACATTTTCAAACAAATGCATATTTCTCAAGTAAATATATATTTAGGAACAGTATAGGACGACACATAACTGAAATATAAACCTTACCTTGCAAACACAATATTTTAAATAAATATTTTAATTTTATTATTGACATTTACAAGAAGAAAAAGGCATATTGATTTGTTACAATTGTATCAAAATTTTAAAAAATATGAATGTTACACAAGTAACAGATTTTACAGAAAAGCATTTTCTTGCTTTCCCTGAAAGTAAGAAAACTATACAGCATGGAAAATATCAATATCAAAAAACATAGGTCAGATAAAAGCACTTATAAAAACAAATCATCCACAGTACAAAGTTTCACAAAAGTGATGTTTCGTATCTCAATGTACAAATTTCTATGTAAGGAGTTCAGTAAAAGGTTTTACTATCTTATTTCCCGTTTTTTAGAGAGTATTTGGAAATTTCCTTACAAAAATAAATCTCTGTCAAAGTAGAAAATGCAATTTTTAAATGCAAACAATTTTTTTTTTTTTTAGAAACGGGGAAATCGTTTTCTGAACCATTATTTGCCCTTTTATTAAGAAACCAATGTTAAGACAATCCTAAGGTGCTGTTCATCTTGAACCTGCTACAGTCACTTTTTATTGTTATTTATATATCCTGTGAGTCAAGATGTGCCCTTGTGCTGAATTTATCTAGTAAAAGTTGTGAGGTTAAGGTCTAGATACTCTAGTAGTTGTTTTAGAGAATGCACCAAATGTTCAAACATTCCCATTGCTTCAGAGCAATTGTTTCAAAATGAATGTACTACGTCTGGCTTACACACATAATTGAGAAGTACAAAATCAGACAAATATAACATCAAAAAACATATCAGCATGAACCGGTTTAAAGTAGGACATCTACTTAACATTGTGCATGCTGGAAATTAGACTGTGAAGTATAATGCATGCATGAAGATTTAGTATTAAAAACTGTTTTTTTTAAGTCTCTGTCATTTCCAGCAGCAATAGATTATTATTTTTAAAGTGTCTCCTTAAATTTCGGACGTTCACTGGCCTGTTCTTAAAATGGAGACGTTTTGTTGTAAACAAACATATAATGTTTGACTGTCATAATCATTTGCATTTTGACAATCCAGATATGTCACCTTTAAACATATTGTTCTGCTTCTCCATCTTTGGAAACTGCCTTAGATGTACTTGTTTTTAGTTCCTCATTTACATTTGCTGATGTCTTTTCTGGAAGGGAAGCCAAATCTTTAAAAACATCTACATAATGCCCAAAACCTGGACCCCAGTTCAAAAGATTGTCCCAGTTAAAATTACCAGCTTGCTGGCTCAGCTTCATGGGTAATGTACTGTCAGCCGGTAGAGTGGCTGTTGATGCTTGGGCCCCTGCAGGGCCACCTTCACCTCTGCGGCCTGGATATCTCCGGGGCTTTAATCTAGCACCATAATTATCTTCATCATCTGCATCTGACTCATTAACTTGAGTCAGTTTTGGCATTCTTGATGTATAAACCATTGGCTTGTCTCTGTCATACTCCATTTCTGAGCATGTGAAGGATTCATGTGAATCACTATCAGATGAAGATTCTGGAGCTGGAATTCCATCGGCTGGATTCCGCACTCTTGAAAGGGGTCGCTGGCAGTCTTCCTCAGATGAAGATCTCCCATGGTCTGCACTACAGATACTTGGATTTCTTGGTCTGGGAGTATTAAGTCTTTCAACTTCCTCGATTGAAAGACCAACAGGTGGCCCACTCTCCATAGGTATCTGCCCTATAGGTTGCTTAAGTCGACTTCCTGGTCTTGAGCTATGACCTGCCATGGTCTGTGGGCTTTTGCTTCTCCTACCCAATCGGGTTGCGTAATTAAAAATACCAGGCTGACAAACATCATTATGCATTTCCAAGGATGAAAGATGGAGTTCCCGTGCTGGACTGCTTCTGTAAAATGTCGATGACTTGGAAAAAGGAGCTGGGCTATGGCGAGACAGAGGGTTAGGTGGTGGACAACCAGAGTGGCCTAATGTAGCAGTTCTCAGCCCTTGGCTATAGGATGGTTGATATGTTAAACTGCTTGCTCCCAAAGGCAATGGAGATTGTCTTGCAAAGCCAAGAGGACTGTGTCTTTGAATTGAAAATTTAGGAGTGTGGCTTCGGAACTGCTTGTAATGCTGGATAATATCTGCATCAGAAGGAGCAATACTGCTGGCATTGTCAATGTCATAGTGCTCTATTTCTGTTTCAGGCATGGCCAAAGGAGCACTTGGTATTATTTCTGAGCTATGTGGTATATCCGTTTCATCATATATTAAATAAGGGTTTTCCCTTTCGATAATATCAGGTTTAGGATTTCCTTCCGGCTGTTTCCTAATAGTCATGTCATCGCCATATGGTGGGATGTTGTCTGGATCATCAAAGGCAACATTCTCACTTCCCTTTTTCTTCTTTTCTTTTGGTTTTTTATCTTCTTTTGGCACTTTATTTTTTCTTCCTCTGCATTGATTACACAAGATCAAGCTGAGTACAAGCAGAGCAAGAATTGTAGCACAACTTCCAACAATTGCGGGGACTGCCCAAAGCGGGAGGGACAAAGGATCTGTGTGTGTGTTAAGAGTACATACATGTCCCCCATGTAATCCACTCTTGCAAATGTTACCCTGAGGACAGATAACACCAAGACAAGCTACGACAGTTTCACAGCGCTTTCCTGTATGTGTCTCAGGACAAATACAGGCAAATCCAGATTGGGAGTGAGGTTCACAGCTCCCTCCATTTTGGCAAGGACTTGAGGAACAGTCTCCAGGTGGTACACAGGTGTATGCATGCCACTGATTTATGCACATCAAGTCACCCCAACATGGGCTACTGGCACAGATATTAGGACCCCTGCATCCAAGTTTTGCAGATGTGTCTGACTTTGTTATTTTAACCATGTCGTGTTTTCCACTGAATGGAAGATTTTCACGATTGTACTTCACATAGGCAATACATCCGTCAAAACCTGCAAAATAAAAATATATAGACATTACTTTACATTTATATGTTACATGAATAACAATGTATCATTAACTGAAAGATAAAGTGCTAAACCATGTTCTTCCGCAGGGGGAGGAATATTTTAAAATGCCGTTAGAGGGGCTACGTAGACGGCGTTGCACTATTACTACGCATGCGCAGTTTTGCGAATTTTCTAACATCCTAAATATCCTAAGTGCCGTGGAAATCGTATCTCTGAATCAGGCCCAAAGTGCTAAACCATGTTCTTCCGAAGGGGGAGGAATATTTTAAAATGCCGTTAGAGGGGCCGATCTAGAGTGGACAAGTCATGTTGCAAAGTAAGCGATACACAATAATAACATTACTGTCTTATTTTGCTTAATGCACACATTCATGTTTTTGCTGTAACTCCTAACTCTGGATCAGCCCCAGAGTTGAGAGATAACCTTTCCTAGCTCAGCCTTAAACTTCAATGTAAACAATAAACCTATTCTATATTTATAAGCTACTTTCTAAAGCAAAATATTTTCCCTGATTTCCATCCCTTTTCGTTGACGTCCAGTTGCTGCTTTACTACTTGTTTTTTTTTAAGAAAATTTGTAGAACATTTATGTTGCATTCTTTCAATAGTTGAAATTCTTTACAACATAACTTTAGGCAGCATTTATTCCATAGGGAATTTTTTTGGGGGGAAACTTCCATAATTTCCATAAAGTTTTGGAATGCCATTGTACCTCTGAACTGAAAGTCACTGTAAAATTATTTACAGATATGGAGATTTCAGATAAGAGGGTGGAAATAAAATTTGTGCCCAAAAGGAGTTAGCCCACATGAACAAGATAAATTAACTAAAGTAGCTGAAGTTAACATATACCTTCAGTGCAAAAAAATTGTTGGGGAGGAAAAGCCTGAGCATTCATATTTATATTAAATGTACTATAGAAGGTGTTGAGTTATAATGACAACCTGCTTCATTCAATGTTGGGGAACAAAAAAAGATAATGCTTGATGTTAAAAAGAGAAAATGTGTATTCCTTCAGAATATAAATTACATTGGGGAAGGAAGCCTACATTGTTATAACCTGTGGTATGTAACAGTAACATGCATTCTCTTTAATGGAAAGCTTTATAGGCTACTATTTATTAATGAAAGAGAGGGGAAAAATTATGCTTTTCTCCCTCCCTGCTTTTTTTTGTGGGGCAGCATGGTGGCTCAGTGAGTAGCACTTGTGTCTCCCAGCGCTCAGGTCATGAGTTCCATTCGGACTATGTCTTATCTGAGTGGACTTTGTATGTTCTCCCCGTGTCTGCGTGGGTTTCCTCCCACATGATAAAAACATGCTGGTAGGTTAATTGGTGCTGAATAAATTAACCCTACTCTGAGGTGTGTGTGTTTATGTATGAATGTATTAGAGACCTTAATATGTAGCTCCAATAGGATGTGAATGTCTAATGTTGTCTGTAAAGAGCTACCGGTATATAAGTAAGTGTTAATAATACAGCCTGTGATTTGTATACAGCCAGTGATTTCTCAAGTCTCTACTGTCTTTGTTCTTCTCCACTAACCTATTTTTGGAACCTGATGATCTTTCATCTAAAAGATTATACTAATACTAATAATAATAATAACAATAACAATAAAACAGTCCTAAATTTCATATCAGTGTAATGCTAAGGTTAAAAATTCAACAGAAATAAATTACAAAAGTAATATCTTCAAATACCAACCACAAAGTCAGCAATACAACCACAATAAAACAATATGGAATAAGGAATTGATTTTGAGCATATAAAAAAAAACTAACTGAAATAAAAGTATATGATTCATTAGTGACTGAGAGTGAATTAATGGAAAAAACTATTATAAATACATAGATAACAGGTAAAAATAATCTTATAGCAAAATCTAAATCTATTATACCATTTTGGTTGATTGATGTCTGTCCTGGTGGAATTCCTCCAAGCTGAAGAGTTAGTACATTAAGACCTCCAAAATCTTGTGTTACATGATGAATATCTCGATTGTAGGTTTTATCCAAAGACATACTAGTAGTGGATCCATTTTTCTCCATTAGAAAAGTGTGCCAACGACCATCAGCTATGTACATTTCAGGGATATTTCTCTCCACTTTTCCTGCAACACCCGCATCAGATGTGTAGTGTAGTTTTCCATTCTTCACCTACAATATAAACATAAAACAAATACATGACATCACCCATTATAACTGCCAGATGTTTGTTCGCATGAACCCCATTCTGAATGCTATTTATTTACCACCATCTAGCTTTGCTTTGACGCAATGAATTGGGTTCTTTGTGTCTGGCAAACCAATTTTGTGTGTATTATTATCTTTAAATAAGATTTTCCCAAACTAAATTCAAATGGAGTATGGATAAATAGGGCAATTAAGGACTGGCACCATTTATATACAAAAGTCAAATAAAATCCTATATTGTAAAAAAAAGAACTTTAACACTGAGTCACAAAAACCATGTTTCAACCTTAAGGTAAATGCATATTCAATTTGGCTATAACAAAAGAGCTGTACTGGTTTACAAGTATGTATAACTATGTCTATGTATTTTATATTCATCTTATATAACTGAAACAGTCTTTAATTGGTCTACTGTGTTTCCACTGCAATTGGATTTCTGCACATTCTATAACCAGTCAGGAATAGAACGCATTGTATTTATCAACACCTAGTAAAAATATAATCTGTTAAATTAAAAGCAATAAAAACATTGTTGCCATTGAAAACATTTTTTCCCAATTATCCAAATCAAATTATGACCAAGAGAAAAATTATAAATAATTGAACATGTAAAAATAAATGTTTTTTTATTTATTTAAACAGAGTAAATATAAAAATACGAAATGTAAAATAAAATCATTCTAAAATTTTTTTTTATGTAAAATGTCTTTTCAAATCATATCTTTGTTACGTATATGACAGGGTACTTTGTAAAGCCTTTATGAACCACTAAACCCACATCAAGTTTTAGATACTGTAAAATGGTTACTGCAGAGTAAATAAAATATAAAAGCTCAAACAGAAAACTTATGAATACTGTGACCTTGTTGTAGCTATACCTTTATTTAGCCACCAAATTTTCTACAAGCAATCACTAAATTGTTGAACAGTTATTTTAAGAAGGAGTAAGAAAATTTATATCACTGAATGATATTGGTCCTGATCCAGAAATCTGCTGCGGTCAAAACCCTGTCCACAGTGGCAGCAAAGTTCTGATAGCAGATTGTCGTGCCATACTAGGTTCCCAACATGCAAAGGGAGACCATGGGACTTCCAGACCCAGGACCCCACTTAACAAATTAGATACTAGCCACGCAGAATACGGGGCCAGTGTGTAAATAAGTATGTAAGGGATTAACCAAGCACTTACCGCACGATTCAATACACATATGCATGGCGGCTCAACCTACCCAGCTGTCAGAAAGACTTCCAGCATGGAAGTCTAGAAGCTGAGGCTCCAGATCAACACTGGAAGTCTTACGCACTGTATTGAAATGTAAAAAACACACACATTTCTGCAATCTGGATCCAGTCTGTTGTTCCTAATGTATTAACTACTTACAGAAATGTGTTAACTAATATCTAAATTGCGATCCAAAGGATCAAATGGTTAATTATAAGACTTATGATAATTGATGGGGGCAAAAGAAATAGGTTACATCAAGCTTCAAGCATGAACAATAACATTAATGCAAACAACCAAAAAACATAACAAATGTGATCCCCACCAGGGGCGCATACTTCCAAATAAACTGGCACTGCACCGACATGAAGGTGCGAGGACAAAGGCCGCCCCATTCAGACGGACCTGTAACAAAGCTGGCCAGATTCAACGGCAGGGACTCAAGCCAACCAAATTCAACAGATGAGTCAAAACAGCTAACGAGACAAACTGTCTAAGAGACAAACCTGCTTTCCGCCAAACACAAGGACATAAACATCAAAGTTATAAAGGGAGGGACCAGGTGGGGAAATTCAGAATTGAGGCGGAGCTGCCTTAAAAACTGCCCTGTGAATAACTCCTCCCACCAAAGGCCAGCCAATGAATAGACAGGAGAAAAGTGACAAGGCATGGTGCCATGCACACAAGGGAGTTTATCTGGTACTCCTGTTAAATTCTTAACCCTCCATTTCCTATCATACTGTATAGATATAAACAATAATATATTATACAGCAGTTACTTTACTTATATACTTTTTAAGCAAATAATTGTGCATATCTTTGTGAATCTCCATCATATCTTTTAAATGGTAATTATAGACTAGATCCAAAGTTTAAAAATAAGAGAGGAAAATTGAATGTCAGCAAAACCATGTTGTTTTCAGGGGGAGTCAAATTAATTGTACCCTTTGCATGCAGGAATATATTTTTACTTTTGCTTACTGCACACAAATAGTGACCAGCTTTACTTTTACACTTTTATTTAGACTTGGTCTAGAAAACACCAGTTCTCAACTCTAATATCGTTTGCAACAGATGAAATCGGCATAGTTTTGCCCAGGTGTAACTTTCTTCTCTTATTTTTTATTGATCTGGTTCTCTGTGACTAATCAATTGGTAGTCAGCATTTTATGGGTTGTACTAAGATGAGTCCAAGAGGCATGACAGAAGTGACCAAAAAGAGATCTTTCCAAAGTTCCAGGTTGGGATGCATTGCTAATGTCAATCTGACAGGATATGTGGTCAAACTCCAAAAGCTTTAAACTACTGAAGTTCAACAAATTACCCATACCAGAAATTGATGAGGAGGACATTGCATTAGATTTTTACCTTACAGGTGAAACTCGAAAAAATTAGAATATCGTGCAAAAGTTCATTTATGTCAGTAATTCAACTTAAAAGGTGAAACTAATATATTATATAGACTCATTACATGCAAAGTGAGATATTTCAAGCCTTTATTGGTTTTCATTTTGATGATTATGGCTTACATCTTAGGAGAACCCCAAAAGCAAAATTTGCCCTTCCACTTAACTTTCTATTAATGTGCTTTGATACAGCACTTTGAGAACATCCAACTTCTTTTGCAATTTCCTTTTGAGGCTTTCCCTCCTTGTGGAGGGTGTCAATGATGGTTTTCTGCACAACTGTCAGGTCAGCATCTTCCCCATGATTGTGAATTCTACTGATCCAGACTGAGACCATTTAAAGGCTCAGGAACCCTTTGCAGGTGTTTTGGAATAATTTGCTGATTAGAGTGTGACACT
>WWET01001557.1:180554-199454 GCA_011038615.1 Limnodynastes dumerilii | reverse complement strand
ACACATATAGAAAATGGATAGGGACTCACCTACAGGAGGTGCCTTGACGATGGGCAGGTGAGATTAACCCAATATAGCTATATTGTAAACTAAACATCCTTTTTATGTATGTGCTGACACATAGTGTTATATAATGCTTGTTTGGAGCGCCGGACCTTTCTTTTGTTCCTTGTAGTTTCACAGTGGTCATTTTGGTCCATGGCTGCATCCCTATATTTATATATACACTTGCACACATCTCATATATTGAATCAGAAGCGTGGCCTGTGTTTTTTGTTACTTTGCTAGTTTCACTTTGGGAGTTTGACCCCTCGCACAAAATGGCTGCTTGCACACTGTTCAAATGGTAGGAGTGTCTTAACATAGACCTCCTGAGTACACATATAGAAAATGGATAGGGACTCACCTACAGGAGGTGCCTTGACGATGGGCAGGTGAGATTAACCCAATATAGCTATATTGTGAACTAAACCTCCTTTTTATGTATGTGCTGACACATAGTGTTATATAATGTCCGGAGGTCTCTTTTGTTTCTTGTCATTACATGAAATGGCAGAGTAAAAGTCCTAAGTTCTCTTGTAATTACAAGGACATAAGAATTTTGACTCTTATATTTACAATATGAATTGCATCACCAAGATACAAGTAGATCAATGCATTTTTTATATAAATATATTTTTCCACCACAGTCCAGCAAAAAATGGAATAATGATAATTTTCATGCTACAAAAAATATATTTTTCTTCTTAGTATAAAAGAACCAGAATATTATTTTGTGATTATATTTACTTTCCTCTATTCAATATCAGCAAATAAACTATGACGGTACTTTTATTAATATACATAAAAATGACATTATATTGTATTTCATAGGAAAGAGGCTGTGACACTTTTTTTAATATGTGTTTTGTTGCTATATTTCCCAGCTCACATATTGTCAATCCTTTTGTAATCTGCAATATCTCAAATCTGACAACTTAATGTTTTTACCAGTTCCCCACAAACTCCCAATGCACTCTAGGAAATGACAGATCTGAAATCCTGTGGGTTGAGGACAGACTTATATAGTACAGTTTTACATGTGGAAATCATGGCTTATTCAAAAAAATTGTATGTGGCAGAAAAACTGTAATTCAGGTATTCTTGTGTTCCACAGAAAGGGAACAGAAATAATTAGAGTTATATAAAGGTTTAAAATATCTTTAGCTTTAAATATAACCTGTGAAAAAGAATTTCTGTCACAATTACCATTATTTAGTTCTATGGGCTATTAAAATAAATGCATCATTCTGTGCTTCTTTACTTTTATAAGGAATTTAAATGTAACTGGATGCAACAACGATTAATAGAATATTTAACACAGTTACTTTGTGGAAAGAGGGATGAAGCTACATTTACCATTTGCTGAACACACAGGAATCACTAGATTCCCATTGTTCAATATAATGGAGCATATACATTTATCTAGATATCCCAAAAATGGTAGTTGTACAAAGCTGTAGGTCGAAGTTCTTGATCCCCTTCCCTTTTCGCTCTACTGGGTACTCTTATCAGCTCCTTTGGCTTTCACTACCACCTATATGACGATGAGACTCAAATCTATCTTTCCTTTCACGACCTCTCCCCCTCTCGCCTGTCCTTAGTGTCATGGATGTCCCAGCGTTATCTTTAGCTTAAAACGGACAAAACCGAAATCGTAGTCTTCCCTCCTTGGCACATCACCTCTACACCTACTATCTCTATAACTATCGGCAACAGCACCAACTCCTCCTCCACCCAAGCCGGCAGCACTGGGCGTCATCCTTGACACCTCAATTTCCTTCGCCCCCCCACATACACGCCCTATCACAATCCTGCCGCTTTCACCTCATCAGACAGACCGTTCTTAACCACAGATGCCATTACAACACTCATTCACTCTCCCATTATCTCCCGTCTCGACTATTGCAACATTCTCCATTCTCCTTTCTAGCCTCCCTCTGGTCCATTTCGCTCCCCTACAATCCATACTAAATGTCGCATCGGACTCTTCTTCCTCTTCCAAGGCTCTGCCTCTACCTCACCTCTTTGTCTACCTCTGCACTGGCTTCCTGTCCCAGAATTCTCTTCAAGCTCCATACCACAACTTATTCTCTTGTCTTGTCCTCCATCACTCCCTACCTCTCCTCCCTTATTTCCATCCACACTCCCTCTGCCCTGCTGGTGACCGCAGCCTCAACACCAATCTAATAACTACCTCTCACTCGCGCATCCAAAACTTTCTCCATGGCTATGCAATGAATCTCTACCCTGGCTTCCTTTACCTTTCAGAATTCTCTTCAAGCTCCTCACCATAACTTACAAGACTCTCTCCTTTTCCACCACTCCCTACCTCTCCTCCCTTATTTCCATCCACACTCCCTCTGCTCTGCTGGTGACCGCAGCCTCAACACCAATCTGATAACTACCTCTCACTCGCGCATCCAAAACTTTTTCCATGCCATTGCTATGCAATGGAACAACCTATCACTACCTATCAGGCAATAAGCCACCCTTCAATCCTTCAAACGCTCCTTCAAAATCCACTTATTCAGGCTAGCCAACCCTTAATCTATCTAAGCTTACCTACCCTCCCCATCTCCATTCCTGTGTCTCCTGTTTGTTAACCCCACCCACTTGGCATGTTAGCTCTTATGAGCAGGGACCTCCTTCCTCTTCCTAATTTCTCTCTCTCTACTGTCTTTCTCTCCCCTTATTCATCTGCTCCTACATTGCCTGCACTAGGGGTACCATTTACTAAAACCTTTTTCACATTTTCCTTAGTCCACTTTAAAAATTAAAACAGAAAAAATATGACAGACACAGTTTACAGAGAACTATGCCATACAGAGGTATGTGCCATCAAGTAATGTTTCCTGTAGTAAAGGGATGTTTACAGATACCTCCACTTTTTTTATGAATGCAACTAGGCTCACAAACAAGCAAGACTCCAGATGTCTGTAACAACTGCGACCCTAGTGTGCTATAACTTTATTAAGTATATTGTACATACTTTGTGTTATGATTCCTTCAATGTGAAGCACTATGTTGATAATTAAGAGTCAATAATAAAATATTCATACAGCATAACAATGATACAGTGAATTACACGCATTGCTGCACATGCAGTCAAGTATGCAGTCAAGTATTGTAATTACACATCAATGTTCAACCGATAATACAGAATGGCTTATTGCTCATGAACCAGTTTACTATATGGCTGTTCGTTGAGACTCTGAGTTTCCTGTGTGTTACCACTGTACACAAAAAGAGCTATTGATGCAGGACAAAGGAGTGTATTTAGGCAATGGATTGCTAATTTAAAAAACGCTATAGTGCACTAGACACCAGGGGAGTAGCAAGGGCGGAGCAGGTGGAGCTTGTGCTCGGGCACTGGCAGGCCAAAGGGTTACTGCAGAGCACAGCCAAGAGTCATCTCCAGATCCTTAATATACTAGTATTACATGTGGAATGATATTAGGGGTCGGGTATGGCACACTATATAATGTACAAGGGAGGAATATCATGGGTCTGGGAATGACACATATTATAATATATGTGGGGTATATTAATGGAGTGGGAAAGGTATATACTATATACTGTATATAGTGTGCCATTCTTAAACCCTAATATAAACCACACAGAATAGTATGTGCTTATCCCAGACCAATAATATAGCCCTGTGCTTTATATAGTGTGCCATGACCATGTAAGGAAGACAGGAAGGGGGATGTGTAATGAATTGTGGGTAGAGAGAGAGAGATGTGTAATGTAAATGGGACAGGGAAGGAGATGTGTAAATGTAAAGGGGACAGGGGGGGAACCATGTGTATGGAGGATGTGCAGGGAGGGGGAAGTGTATTTGAGAGGGGGCCCAACAAGGCAGGTTTGTCATTAGGGTGGAGAAAGGCAAGGAAGGGAAATAAATAATGAGAGGGGAGTGTAATGGCGGCTGTTTCTCCACAGACTTTCAGTGCAGTAAGTATCAACATGAGGCACAAAGAGAACCCAACAAAAAATATTCATTTAAGTAAAACAACACTTCCTTTTAGCCAGCAAATGTCAGAGAACATGCTCACTCTGCTCCCTGGCCCACTACGCTATGGGGGGCACCATAGTATTCACTTGCTCCGGGTGCCATTAACACACGCTACACCTCTGCTAGACACTGGTTCATTATATTAGAAAGGAAACAATTTTGGAGTTTTCCTGAACTGCACAGGGAGTGGGGATAATTATTTTCAGTGACCAGATTAGATTGATGAGCCCCAGATGTTTACTGGACACCTGCTCTTCTCCGAATGATTTCATATTACTGATTGTGAAGGTATTCATTAATCCTGCATAAAGCTTAGTGCCCTGAAGACATGTTACCCAGGACCACAACATAAAAATGCTTGCATTCTTTTGTCTTCATTCATTTTTAGTGTTTAAAAAATTCATAGAATTTCTTAAGTATGAAATTGTGAAACCCAGATCACTAAAGCAATAAGTGGGAACTACTCCCTGGCTTAAGTTAGATCTAGCTTTCATTGTGTGACACAGAATTTCTCCTTAAAGTGTCTTCTAATGTTTATTACTGAAAATAATCCCCATGTAACTAGGAAAGCTAGCAGCAGCATATGGAGTATGGAGTATGGACTAGCGATCCAGCAGTAGATGGAAACAATGTGTTTTCGTAACATTTCTGTACAAGGTTAAATAAGCACAATCATCTGAACCTAAGCACAGACGTTTCAAATAATTATGTGCGCCAGTGAACAGCTGATAGTCAATAATAATAATACTAAATGGTTGTGATTCATAAGGCAATACTAAGTATCTCTGATATATTGCATTGCACAAGGGAAGGGCTCACTGAATATATGAAATACATTTAAGATGGAACCAGGGATGAATAGTTCAAGAACTTCAGGTATTACATCACATACCAGCATTATTTTTTGGGGGGAGAAGGGGGGGTGCAGCATGCTCAGTGATGCACCATTGGGGTTATCAGTCCTGGAATTGAATGTCCAAATTAAAAAAGGGCTTTAAAGAACATGCTCAACTGACCACCCTAGACATCTCTGAGTGCAAAATTAGCTGTCTTAAAGTAATCATCTATCTATCTATCTATCTATCTATCTATCTATCTATCTATCTATCAAACAAATATGATTGACCAAACATATATTACCATTCCAGCTCTGCGTGCAATCACCGTGTGGAAATATCCATCAGAGACTTTCTTCATAGTTGTGAGCTTGAATGTTCCACTGCCAAGATTATAGGAGAACCTCATCCTCTCCTCAACAATTTCCAAAGCCAAGAACTCTGCTGTGTCGCCAGTCTGGTTGTCATAATTATACAACAACAAGGCATTAGCCTTAATGGTAGAAAACTTTATGTAAATGTAATTATTGTTGGCGTCCAAACTGGGGAATTCCATGTATGACAATTCTTCAAATCCATAACTATTTAACTCACAATGTTTTCCAAAGACACCTAAACAAAATGAAGAAACAAAGATATAATAGTAACATTACAATAAATAATTAGAATTTTTTATTTTAATAAAGTAGAATAGTAGGTGCACAAATGTACAGTAATTTATAAAGAGAGAGCCAAATTTGCCAGCAAAATACAAAACTGATAATATTTCTCAAAATCCTTTTCATACCTTATAGATATTTATTCTGTTCTTCCTGTTAGAATGAATGCTTTTACGTGTTAATTTATAGAACAATTTAAAATATAAACCCAAACACTTGATTGGCTGCAGTGAACAACAATATTTTTTACACATTTTCTTACTCAGCACATTGTACAGATGTCTCCTAATTAAATTTTGCTGCAGGACTTGTATAAGACTAATCACAGGTTAAAAGGAAAGTGTCTGCTACAAGACCAGTCTGTATTAAAATATGTTTAGATAACAGAATTTTGAATGTTTTTCTGTTCTGTTTAATGCCATTTGTGTCTTAATTTGATGATGATCATAATGAGCTAAAGTTAATCACTATAAGAAAAGTTTGGAGGCTAAAAGCCGGTAAAGAATACATTTTATGTACAAGAAGAGATGGCCTCACTCTGCAGGTATTTGTAAATGTTTTTCTTCACAGGCATGCAAGTCAAATGTTGCTTCCTGCACTTCATTAATCACTGTGTGTCTCTCATTCCTTCTGGATCTTTAAGCTTACTTTCAAACGAAAACCAATGGAATATTTTCAGGCCAGAAAGTCGAAGCCGCTTCATTTTTCATGTAAACTTGCTGTGCCTGATCTCTTCTTTAGCGTATTATCCAAAAAAAGTATGTTTTAATGATGCACACAAGTTTGGGGAAGTTGGCTTACCTTTTTATACTGCCCCATTAAGCCTTAAATCCTGTTCTTATAAATTTTAGTGAAGTGTATCAAATAATCTAGTTAAATTCTAAAGCAGGTCATCTGGAAATGTAGAGGTTTGACTTATCTTGAACAGTAATATATGTTACTTTATTTCCATGTAAAGCCTGATGGTATCAAAATATAGTATATATGAAGAGGCTAGGTACGGAGGTTATTAATGGGCCATTATTCTTATCCTGTTTGGGACTTGAGATTCAGAATGTATATAGCCTACAATTCACAGAATTTGTGGTTAGTAAATATCTGCTGCCAATTGTAGGATTTGACATGTGCAGTTATTTTTATACACAGACATATGATTGATATTCCATTCTGTCAGAGGATATATTCTAATAAACAAGTGGAGACTAAACAAAGCCTTCTGAAGTGGGGGGTGACTCTGTAACTTTCAAGTACCAGGGAAAGGAAATCCATAATGTCAAATTTGAATATTGGTTGAAACACTCCTACTCCTGACAACCTTTGAAAGAACCTAGCAGATATCAAACTGGATCCAGACTTCCGTTTCCGCTACACTCAGAGCTTAAAGCACATTGCCAGCCAGAATATGCCTGTGGATCAGAGCTGTATGTACCCTTCAGTGTGAGTGCTAGGAAGGTCAGATTTCTCACATAAATTGTGTTAGAATTCTGGAGGTAATTTATGTCCTTGCTGTATAATTGAAATAATTGCTCCCGGTGTGCATATGCATTCCAAATATGGCACTCTGATGTGTACATTCACAGAACACAAAAAGTTGATATGTAATCTATAAAATGCAGCTCTTTTATCTCAACAGAAATGTACATGTAACAAAAAGGTATTAAACTGACCCTCTAAATGCAGGTACCCATAAATCTACCTCTTATCAAAACATTTAATGAAATTAGTATGTTTACTTTTACAAGTTGATATGAATATATTTGAAACTGGGGAAATTTGGTTCTAACCGCAGACCCACACTCATGGGTACTCCACCCCAGGTCTTTGTTAGCAGCTATGAAACAGATAGTGTAGTTGCAAACAGCTTATGTGGTTGAATACCCATTTTATTCAGACAATGTGCAATTGTGAGGTGGTCAAAGAATAGTCACTTAAGTCTTTCAAGGACCCTTTGCAATCATGAACATTCAAGGAGAAGCATATGTGAGTGCAGAACTAATCTCGACTAGATACAGACTAAATAAAGAGATGCAATGATATAAATAAATAGTTTCATTATTAAGGCATAACATTCAATCACCAAGTTGTGTTGTGTTTTTTTTTGCCTTTTTTTATCAACCTTTATTTGTAGTGACAAGTCTCTTATTGAGTCATGTCTTTGGTTTCTGCAACCCTCAATAACATCTTCACAATAACTAATTAACTGTCCACTTTCTTCCAAGTTGATAAATAAGGTTATAGTCTCATGGAAAAGCTGGAAGGCAAACACCAACACTTATGAGGTAACTGCCTTATGAGAAAATATATCTCTGGCTTTCAAAGAGAGTGGAAACAAGTGATTTAACGGAGAGCTTCTTCCAAGACATATGAAGACATAGCTGTAATTATTTAAAGACATCTTTCTTTAACTTTGTCGGCTGATTTCTTTCCAACACTTAGTCCTATTGGCGCATTACAAATATTTTGGTTCCAAGTCCATATTATTCAAAATTAAAGATGAGCTGCAATAAAGGTGATACAGAAACTATCTGACTTCATAGTTTATTGTACTTGTGAAGCACAGACAAATTCTTGAATTGTGTGGAAGAGGTCGCCTTTCTTTTATGGCCTTTTAAAACCTGGGGATTTGCAGTTATCGAGTCATGAGGGAACATGAGGTTCCTAGGCTACTAGTCTCCTATAGCTATACTGCTAGACATATTTGTGAACCAGTTGGATAATGCAAGAAAGGATAACTATTGTAAATATATTTCTTAAAATAGATCATTTCATTCAAAAGACAAGATAAGAAAGAGAAACAAACTCACCGAAAGGGCAATGACAGTAGTAACCATCTACTCCACTTTGGCAAGACCCCCCATTAAAACATGGATTGCACTCACAGTAATTAATAGCAGATTCACATAGTTTGCCTAGAAAAGAAGAAACAATGTAATTACGTGTTTAATAAAAATATAAATAATACACAGACTTTATTAGATAAAGAAATTTGGTTCTTGAAATATTTCTGTTCATAGGAAAATTAGAAAATCTTAACATGAACTACTGATGCATTATTCACTGTACAAAAACATATATAATATGCATGATTATATTTATATCAAAAAGGACTACAGTTGCCAATTAGTGAATACATTGATAAATTAAAGCACCATTATTAATGCCTGAATGTTTAAAATGGCTGCCTTCACTAATTGCAGTGAGCGGTTAAACAAAAATAATCTGGTCAAAGTTGTTTACATATATATATTTATAGGCATACATATAACATATCCACCATATTTTACTATCCAGACCATAGCACATCACACAGAAAAAAAAAACAAGAAAGAAAAAGATCACAACTTTAAATCATATAGCCCTTCACCATGAGAATTTGATCACTACATATATTTCAACTCCAATGACCATGCTGTAGCAGATTTTAGTCTATCATCCAATTTATAAGGTAATGGCAAATCCGCATGTTGAGAAATAAACAGATCATTATACAGAGCCAAACAGAGGATAGGGAACGGCTGCAGCAATATGGTTCCTATCTGTCAAATAGCTATGTGCATGGAGATTGTAAAATCATCCAAAGATGATGGAATCTTTTAGGCAAAGATTCACATTTTGTTAAAGAAAATTTCAGCTGCGCTAACTGACACCCATTTTAATAGACAGTGAAAAACCATATATTAATATTTCATTGTAGTGGTCTAACTGAGAACCAGGACGACTTGACCTCTGGCATACTCATAGGCAGCCTGCACTGTCTGACTCACTTAGACATGATGGTTTCCAATGATATGCTTTTTTAACACAGACTGTTAAGAAATACTTGCACAATTAATATGATGTTTTGGTTATATATAAAGGCCATGAAATTTTTACTACCGAGAAGGAATGTGCAGATTAAAAAAATTTAAAATCAGGTAGAAATATTGCAATGGGTTGTTCATTGTTATTGGAACTGTGCAAATCTTGGTAGTGGCCTGGTCCAGATCAGAGAGAAAAAGATTGCACATAGTTTGCTACCGCGGATGGGTTTGCAAAAGCGGGACGGCTTGTGTGCGATTCATCATTGAACGCAACAGGGTCAATGAATGAGGAGTAAAATAATGTTTATTAATAAAAAGGAACAACAAAATAAATATATTCCAGCAAATTATTAACCAATGATATGCATGTTAAGCTTGAACTAGTATCATGGGTGTCTGAAACTGCTTGTTTAATTTGTGCCCCCTGGACAAACAGCTCTTTGTTCCGTCTACGTTGTGATCTGGATGGGAAGCAAGAGCTTACTGTTGTGTCTTACCTTCCTCCAACCCTTCCCTCCCTCTACACGCCCATCAGAACGCAAGCCCTGGACGCCAGGATTGCGCTCTGATCTGTAGGGGATGTGCCTTAGTGCTTTTTAGTTATGAGCATGCGCAGTAGCAATCCACGCAAAAAAAAAACTCATGTCAGTTTATAAAGCCATTTCTAGGCAGAAATGGCTTTATAAAAAAAAAGTTGCAGTAGCAAGTGTATACAATTTCATATAGACAGCAACATATCTTTTTCCAGAATTATAGCTAGACAGATGCCAGGGTGTGCAAACCAAACATAATTGCAGAAATTTCAGCTGGATTGTTAAATTAGCTTCATGAGATGGTAATGATAAAGTTCTATGTGTATTATAATAGAAGTAATCGCATGAGGTTTATAGTCTGGTCACCTTAATCTGTTGCTTAAAGGCTAATATTACCTTCAAGATGTCAGCTTGGGCAATGGCATTCAAACTAGCAAACATTAGACATTATTAATAGTTTGCAGAGCTTACTTCAAATATAAGCACACAACATGGGCACATACAATAATACAAATATGCATGCCTTTTTCTTGGACTTAATTACATGTTAATTGATCATTAGTATATAACATATAATTGGAAATTATTTACCTGTAGAACCAGCTTTACAAACACAGTTGAAGCCTCCTGGGAAGTTCTGGCACATGCCGCCATTTTTGCATGGACTGGAAATACACTCATTGATATCCCTCTCACAGGCAATTCCGGTAAAGCCATCTAAGCAACTGCAAGAAAATCCTCCTACTAGGTTGTGACATGTTCCACCATTATGACATGGGAAAGGCAAACATTCATCAATATCAGTTTCACATAAATTCCCTTCATATCCAGGCATACATTTGCATATGAAAGTCTGAAGTGGCTCATTTGCCACTAATGTTACAGGAATGCTTTCTAGAACTTTTACCGCTGAACTCACAGCAAGTCTTTTCATGCAGCTTCCACCATTGTGACAGGGATTATGCACACATGAATCATGATCTACCGATTCTATCCATACACCACTTTGACGGAATAAAACTTCCTTGATGCTCTCAAAAAAAGTACCTACACCGCTTGGGTTGACATACTGATTGTTATTTCTCTTCACTGCTGTCATAACATAGGTTCTGTTATTCACTTCAAACACGCTATACACTTGTACTGCAGTACCAAGCCCAGTTAGCTGTGAGCTGGTTATACGCAAGAAGTGTAGGTAATTATTGGTTAAAAAGTCTTTAACAGTTGGTATGTTTGTCCGAAGAAGAATGCTGTTATCAATTGTAGCATTATTGAATCCAGAAAAGAAAACTCGGACATTATTAGTGACTCCATTGTGTAAACCATCGTTACTGTGAACCATTAGGTCAAAAGTTCCATCGGTAGATCTTGACTGAGAATGGAGGTCACAACTATCTGATGGAATGCTAAACAAACTTGAGACTCCTGATGTTAGAGAGCAGTGGAAGCTATCCAAAACATCCGGATCTTGAGGTTTCACTGTACCTAAAGTACCACCTGGAAAGAGGTTTCCATAATAGTGGACAAAAATTTCAACAGTCCTTGATTCAGATGGGTTGTCATTTTGATCGATAACTTTAACATGTACAGTTCCTGTGGAGGACATTTGCGGAAAACCAGAATCTCTTGTCACAACGGATAGAAAAAACTCACTAATTTGTTCCCTATCAATTTCTCTGGTTGTAGTAAGCACTCCTCCTGGGCTAAGACTGAAATAACTGGTGGCCGGACCAGTACTAAGGAGATAATAATTAAATGGACCTTGGTTTGGAGGCAGATCATAATCTGTGGACTGTAGCGTCATAACATGAGTCCCTGCTCTATGATTTTCCTTGACTTCTCCTTGTGTGGCAGATAAGACAGGTCCATTGTCATTGATATCTTCCAGGGATACTAATAAGGTTGCACTTCCTGTTGCAGAGGGTGTTCCCGAATCAATAGCCAAAACTGTAAAGTTGTATATAGGTGTAGTTTCTCTATCTAACTCAGTAATAACAGTAACCTGGCCTGTCTGTGGATTAATTGAAAAGGCGCCATTATCATTCCCGGAACCAATAAAGTAGGAAAAACGGCTCCAGCTGGGAACTGAATCTGAATCAAAGGCACTTACAAATGTGACGTGTGTACCTGGAGGTACGCCTTCACTAATCTGCACATTATACAAATTTAAACTGAATACAGGAGGGTCATTGGCATCAAGTATAGTTATGTTCACATTTACTTCATCAATGTCTGCACCACGAATGCTCCCACTATTTTTAGCTAGGACTTTTAGGGAAATTCTTTCTTCCTTTTCTCTGTCTAGAAGACCAGAAACATACAGCTTCCCTGTCTTCCTCTCAATCTGGAAACCTTTTTTCCTGCTACTTCCAAAGATTAAATAGTCTACCTCCCCATCAACACCCAAGTCCCGATCACTTGCAAATACTTCCCCAACTACTGTTTCTTTAGAGGCTGCTTCAGAAACTTCAAAATAATACATTTTTGATACAAATCGAGGCACATATTCATTTGCACCATCCAGCTGGACTGTCACGGTCACAAAACTACAACGTTCCTCATCAGGAACATTAAAACCTTTGACAGTCAAATGGTAAGACTGTTTTGTTTCATAATCAAGAAATCCTTGAGTGGTTATTACACCTGTGTTTGGGTCAATTACAAAAAGGTCACTATCTGATGACTGAATAGAATAGGCTATTACAGCATTCACAGCAGAGTCTATATCAGTTGCATTTAGCCGTATAACAGTTGTGCCACTTGGTGCATTTTCCATGACTCTAGGTAAATATTCCTCTGCTTGAAAAACAGGTGGGTTGTCATTGACATCTTTAACGTGTACTGTTACAACACAGTAACCTGTTTTAGCTACCCATCCTCCATCTGCAGCACTGATGGTTAAGTCATGTTTTTGGCACACTTCATAGTCAAGGTTCCTGGATAAAGACAATGCACCTGTGGAAGTGTTTATAGCAAAGAGACCAGCTTCATTTCCTGCAGTTATGTTATATGTGATTACTCCATTCATAGAAGTATCCCTGTCCCTTGCCGATACTGTTCTGATAACTGCTCCCACTGTAAAACTTTCCAACACGGTTATGCTTAAGTGGCTTTGAGAGAATTCTGGCGTGTGGTAATTTTCCTCCGTTACAGTAATGTTAACCATTACATGGGATGATAGCGGAGGATTTCCTTTGTCTTGTGCTGTAACTTTAATTAAGAAGTTTTTATGTAAATCTGCCATTAAAGAGGATACCACAGTAATCCAGCCTGATTCTTTGCTTATGTCAAACTTTCCACCAGTGTTCTCAGATGACAGAGAATATTCCACTTGAGAATTCAGTCCAAAGTCCTTTTCATCAACAGCTGTTACCTTAATTAATTTTGTGCCAATTTTTGCATTTTTGGCAACAGGAGTAAAGTATTTACTCTGCAGGAATTTGGGAGCATTATCATTGCTGTCAAATATGTTAATTGATATTGTTGTTTCACTCATAAGAGGTGGGCTGCCTCTGTCAGAAGCACTGACAATAAAACTATGTCTGTTAATATTAATGTTGCCTGATGTGCTGGGGTTCTGATACTTTAAGTGCTGTTTATTGAAAATCTCCCCTGTAGTAGAATTAATTCGGAAAAATTCAGACTGGGATTTAATAAAATAATATACTTGACCATTGAGCTCCTCATCTGGGTCAGTTGCTAAGACCTGGGTAACCTTAGTTCCCGGTTCAGTTGTCTCTGGAAAGTTTAAGTAATATGATGGTTTACTAAATCTTGGAGCATTGTCATTAACATCTGTCACAAAAATGGTCACATCTGTGCTGACTGTCCATCCAGAATCGTGAGCGGAGACTCGAACAATGTAGCGATCATGATCTTCTCGATTTATTGGCCTGCTTACTGTAATCACACCAGTATTTGAATTTATATGGAAAGGAAGACTAGTGTCCGCAATTGTATACCTACTAATTGCATTTGCACCAGAGTCTTCATCAGAGGTTGTGACTTGTGTAACAACATAGCCCAAAGCTGCATTCTCAGGAACTGATGCACTGAATATTTGAGAAAATCTTGGGGCATTGTCATTGTCATCTAAAACGTTAATGATAACTTTAACAATTGATGTCTGGGAAGGAGTTCCTTTATCAGAAGCTTTGACAGATAACATATGCTGAGAGACTTTTTCTCGATCCAGTAGTCTTAAACTTTTAATCTCACCAGTAACTCTATTTATACTAAATAAGTTATCTTTATTCCCATCAACTATGGCATAGTCCAGTTGACCATTAGAGCCACTATCCTTGTCTTTAGCATAAACTGTTAGTATCTTACGTGGCGTAAGATTCTCCATTATTTCTGCAATAAATGGGTCATGTTTAAATTGTGGGCCATTGTCATTGACATCTAAAATATCAATTTCTAACTTCTGGTAAGAGGAGAATGGTGGAAAGCCCATGTCTCTTGCTTCAATCCAAAGGATGTATTTTGAAATGACTTCAAAGTCTAAGGGATTCTTAATGTATAGCTGTCCATTTAGTTCATCAATATGAAATGTATTTCCAAAGTTACCACTGGCAATATAAAAAGATAAGCTTCCGCTTCTTGTTGATGATCCAAAGACAGTTGTCACCAGTGTTCCTACTTCTTGATTCTCAGAGAACACAAACATTTTCTGATCAGCTCTTATCTGCGGAAAGTCAGCTTTGTTAGCAAACCTCACAGTCACTGTGGTAGAATCAGATTTGGAGTTAATCCCACCGTCTTTTACTTGGACAGAGAATGTTAGCTCCGGAGCACCCTCTAATGGCTGTGCGGTGCTGATGGCACCTCGCAGAGGATCAATGTGAAACTTTTCGGCATGTCGACCTTTCAAAGAAAAGTGAAGCTCTGAGTTTGAGCCGATATCTTCATCTGTTACTGTGACAGCAAATACAAAGGAGTCTAAGGGGAACAATAACAGGAACAATTATGATAACAATGAAGCAAAAATGAAATATAGACATTGGAGTAGATCCAGACCTAAGCACGTTAGCGTTTTTATGCTAGCCGCTGATGTAAAATTGCCTTTTGGTATTTACTGTGCATGCGTGTGGCTGATATTAATGCCACGTAACTCTGAACGTACGTACTATCAGCGTAATTACGAGCGAAGGGGCGGGGGCATCCATACGACACCTGTAGGCGAGGGAGGTATTTAAATTATAAAGTATAGGCCAGGTTAGGCTGTTTCGTACGTGAATCTATTACGTAAGTCAGTACTTACGCTTTGAAATGTTAAGGTAGGGTTTGAGAAGCGTAAAATGGCCAAAGTACGTACAAGCGAGGGGAGTGTCTAGGGGAGTGCATTGAAACTACGCTACGCAATGAAACGTATCTATCACTTAGGACTGGATCTGGCTTATTTTCATTTAACACCCTAGGTCAAATTAAAATAACTTAATGTATAAAGACTACATATAGCTATCTTGTAAAACAGTATTCAGCTTACTTTATTACTATAAAACACAAACTAAAAACATGGGACCAGAATCAGAAATACTAATTTCCTGTGACTGGATCCCAGAACAAAAGACATAAGGGGGCTGATTCAGAGATGCACTTCCACCTTTTTTTAGGTGCAAGTGTACAGCTCGGCTAAACCATTTTTCAAAGTAAGGGGTGTTAATTTAAAAAAAAATTTGCATGCAGGGAAATTAAAAAAAAAATTTACATGCAGGGAAAATAAATTACTTTTACACATAGAACTCAAATACTGCATAGCTTTATCTTTATTCTATAAAATAGAATTGAGCTAAGAAATTTCACCTCCTAAGCTTAATTCTGGTTTTGCTATTTAAATCTGCCTCCCCTTGCAATTCAACATGGTATTGCTCAGGTCTACACTTGCACCTAAAAAAAGGTGGAAGTGCAACTCTGAATCAGCCCCAAGGGATCTTCAATCATTAGGCGTGACTATCCAGGCATCCAGGAGTTTGCAATTCAACAGCTTGTACTGAAATGAACAGACTTCAAGCGTTTAAGGCCAACATTTCTTGACTAAAGTGCATTGAAAATAAGGACTTCTGGATTAGTGATTCAAGAGGAATCACATACACTCTACACAGACTTAGTAGGTAACAAAGTTTTATCTTCATATGTAGGTCACATTATTGTTTTTAGTGTTTCAAACCATAGAATAATATTGCATACACACATCTAACAATGGAACAGACTTACCTGCTGCTGTAGGAGACGGTATGTGAGTGACGTATGGGTGGTGCAGGAATCTTGGCGGGTTATCATTCACATCTAGGATATTCACTGTAACGCTTGTGGAACTTGTCAAGCTGGGCGAGCCACCATCAGTAGCCACAACGAGCATTGTATGAATGTCCTTAATTTCCCTGTCTAACAATGAGCTACTGATGATCTGACCAGTTGAAGGATTAATGGTAAACTGAGAATTCCCACCAATTAGACTGTAACTGCAGAAAAAGAAAACATACAATATAAACAGTTAATATTTGCTCTGTTTTTTTTTTATACTAAATAGATGTTGTTTTAGCTTAGCGCAGACTATTTTGCAGAAATGACTACTTGCTGCAGTGAAGCATCCCCTAGACAGAACATTAAAATGAGTAACTCTGTGGAAACTCATTAAAATGGAGAGATTCTGTTAATGAATACTAAGCTGAGATGCAGATTTAATGTTCTATTAACGTGGCTTCTGCTTCAAATAAACCTCTGTGATCATTTTTAAATGACTTTAAAATTACAACTATGACTATTAAATCCAAGTTCTTAATAATCTGCATCCAAAATAAATAACCTCCTTTATGAAAAATTAAATATAGCTTTCAAATGCACTACACTACGATCAAAAGACATTTTTGATTAATATTTTTGGTGGGAAATAAACCTGGATATATTACAAGAAAATTAAATGGCAACTGTAATATATAAGTTTTCATTAGTTATATTTTTTTGTCTGTTTGCACTGAACTGACTTGACCTAAAAAAAAATGATATATAATCTTCAGTGTTCCAACAATAAAAATTGCCAGGTCAGTAATGTTCTTACAAGCTTTAAAAAGACTCCCTACATCGTAACGCCAGCTAGCACAGAAGACTTAATTAATAACTACTAAAAAATACTTTTCAATTCCCCAAGTACTCAGTAGGTAGCACTTGGCTTGTCAATACAACTTAACATCCTCATTACTTCGCTTGAAGAATATAGCAGTGGCAAATACCTAAAATCACGGTTTGTCACATGAAGGCAAGTGGTGTTGACAACAGGAGGTTGTTTGCAATAGAGGGTTGAAACGAAAAGAGTAACAAGTAACAGAATAAAACTGGCAGAAGTATAATGACTTTACAAAGCTCACCGAACAACCCCATTCACGCCAGCATCAGGATCTGAACAACTGACCAGCAGAACATCTGTTCCAGTTGGTGCATCTTCTGGAATACTTATAAAATGCTGATTTAATGAGAATGCTGGTTTGTTGTCATTGACATCATCGATATTCACTGTAATAGTGCCTGTTCCAGTGAGGGCTGGAGACCCTATAACAACACAATAATCAGCAAAGAAAGTTCAAATACTATGATACAACTCAAAAAAGAGAAACATAATAGATAAATGTCTTCATTTTGTCAAGCTTTAGAGCTATTTTTTTTATTACAAATAATTGCCACAAAGAACCTTTTCATATATTTACCATATATCTTAATGCCCATTTATTTTATATGTAATTTGCTTGTAATATGAAAAATACATTAAACCCTGTTCCTACTTGTATATTATGGCATGCGGGGGCTGTTCCAGGGTTGGAGAGTAAAGGCAAAACAAGTGCAAATGTAGACCTGAGCAAAACCATTTTGCAATGTGAGTGAGGCAAATGATTTTTAATAATTTTGCATGCAGGGAATGCGCTTTGCTTTTGCACCCAGAGGTCACATACTGCATAGTTTTCTTTATTATGTAAGTTAGAGTTGAGTTTAAATTTGCCTTCCCTTCAACGTAGTTCTGCTCAGGTCGACTCTTACACCTGTTTTGCCCTCACTCCAAAAATCTGGATCAGCCCCTTTGTTTATTATACCATCTTATAATGTTGAATTAAACACATATAAAACATTTTTAGGTTAGGGTATTTCCAAAAAAAAACAAAACGCAAAAATATATATTGAAGCTGCATTATATTTGAAAAGAGGCATTTATTATATCAAAGCATGAGACATAACTAACATTCGAAAAGACCTCACGTCCCTAATTAGCACTTTTGCTGTAACATAAAACGTATTAGTCTGATTCATTTCACACCATCCTTTTTTGTATTACGCAGCCAAAGACATGCTCTACCAGAAATGAGCGCAAGAAGTGTTTTTAAATAAAATAAAAAAGCTGCTGAGTGTTCTCTATTTAAATAAATGAATATAAACCACTCATTGGCAATTTAACATTTGTCAACAGCAATAAAGTTTAAGAGGAAAAGAAGCGTGTGATTGCCTCTTGATTGCCACAATTACATTAAGAGGAATGAAATGTCCAGGCTGTCAGTTTGTGCAAGTAATAAAGTTTTCTTTCACCATGTTCTGAAAGCAAATCTTGTTTTGGACATAGTCCCTTTTTTCAGTGTTTTATAAAGTTTGAAGTTTGGTAATGTTTATTATAGAGGTTTTTTTTTCAAATTCACACTAGTATGTGTCAGTTTATAACTGTGCCACTGTAACCTTTCACTAGATGACTGCATCCAGTAAAGTATCTCATATAAATAAATACTCTACGACATTTGTAATTCTAAGCAGCTAATATGTTGTAACGTCCAAATTAATTTAACTATGACTGTTACTTAGTGCTACATATCAGAGTTCACTTGTTATTTACAACTATTAGATAGTCTGCATTTTGTCTAGAAGTAGAGGGTGTGAAATACACTAAGAAGAGGTCTGCGCATTCCTTTCCCAAATTATTTTAGCCAACAATCTTGTTGCAATTTTGAAATATTAACAAGTCAGAATCAACAGTCTGTC